>JBBPJW010000357.1:0-34141 GCA_038088935.1 Pulveroboletus aff. viridisquamosus
GCCATTGATGCCTCAGCCTATGCTTTCAGGGGTATTCTCCTTCAGATGGATTCAAATGGGGACTGGCACCTCTGCTTTTATCTTTTCCAGACCTTTTCCACTGCTGAGTGAAACTATAACATCTATGATAATGAACTTATTATAATTATCTGCACCCTTAATGTTATAATCACTTTTTACTTTTCACATCATGTGACCCTGGGAACCCTTACCTTTTCACTTCTTCACACTTTCACATTTCACATCTTCACATGGCACATTCTAGAACATTCCAGATCATGACATCATTGCCTGGTAGTGTCCATGAGATACTGCTAAGGTACTCACTCCTTTTCTGCTATTGATTTGCTTACTGTACTATAGTTTAGGGTAGGCCAGACCTACATGGTCTGTGTGCCAACTTGTAGCATATATAAAGGGCTGGCACAAGCTGGGATTTCCCCAGTCTTGCACACTTGAGCTTTTAGAGCTTTATACAAGGCACCTGACTCTTCTCCTTTATTCCTTTTGCCTAGTTCACTGTGGGTCTAGTCTAAAACCACAGCTTAGGATTGCATTCACTAGTTCTCCACTGAGACATGGGGACAGGACAGCCAGCAGCTGTTTTACTTAAAGCCTGGTACCACTATCTTCAAGATTTTCCCCATGCTATCCAAATCTTTACTGATTACAAGAACCTCATCTACTTTTATGTCCCTCAAATCCTCTATCATTAACAAGCCCACTGGCTTCTCAATCTTTTCAACTTCAACATTTAGCTCCACCACATTGTTGGCTCCTTCCTTGCTGGTTCTGACACTCTTTTCCAATGCCCAGACCTCTGTCCCTTCAACTTCACTAACAACTTCTCTGTCACTATCCTCCACAAATATATCTTTTGACATGTGATTAATGCAATACTCTCCACTTATATTTACAAGCATGCAGAAACCAACCCCCTCTGTTTATCTCTCCTATACAAATGGAATGACCCCATGCATCCCAACCTCCATAAACATGTTGCCAACTGGAAACTCTGTGATAACCACCTTATCTACCAAGACTGGTCTATGTTTCTGCTAATGAAGCCCTTTGTCAATTCATTCTCTGCTGTTGACATGACCACCCCCTTGCCAGTTACCCTGGCTACCCAAAACCCTTCAACTCATCAAAGCTGGGTTCTGGTGGCCTGGTTTGGCCACTTATGCCTGCTACTTTGTTGAAGATTGTGTCCTCTGCCAACAAAACAAGATTAACACCCACTTATCTACTTTAGCCATTTTCCCCATCTGCTCTACTGCTACCCACCCCTTTCAGATGGTTTCCTGTGACCTTATCACCAACCTCCCTCTCTCTAATGATTATGACTCTCTGTTGATCATGATTGACCATGGGCTTATAAAGGGGATAATCCTATGCCCTATCAAGAAAACCACCACTGCTAAGGGTATTACTGCCCTCTTTTTCCACAAAGTCTACCACTAATTCAGTTTCTATGACAAGATCATCTCAGACAGAGGCCCTCAATTTACCTCAGCTTTTATCAAGGAGCTTGGTAAACTTCTTAACTATAATCTTTTTCTCTCCATCACATGCCATCTCCAATCTAATGGGGAAACTGAACAAGTTAACCAGGAACTCAAAACTTACCTCTGCATCTTCTGTGGAGCAAATTCCTCCAAATGGGCAGAACAAGTCTCCCATGTGGAATTTGTCCATAACTGCTGCCCTTACTCCATCATCAATCAATTACCATTTTATCTTATGATGGGATATGAATCTTGTGCCCTTTCCTTGGTGATTATCAAGATCCTCATGCCTGCTGTTGCTAACAGATTAAAGAACCTGATAGCAGCTAGAGAAAAGGCCCTTGCAGCCCATAATTTTGCCCACCAAACCATGGCATTTTACATTTGTTCCAAGTTTACCCCTTTCACTAAAGGATCTAAAGTCTGGCTTGAAGCCAGAAACCTCAAGTACTCCATTACCTACCCCAAGTTTACCCCAAAGTGCAAAGGCCTCTTTATAATCACAGAGGTATTGTCCCCCATTATGTATTGCCATTGCCTCCCCACCTCCTGGAAGATCCACCTGGTCTTTTACACTTCCCTGTTACTGCTCTATTGTGAAAACACCATCCATGAAAGCAACTTTCCAGCTTCATCCCCAGATCTTGCAGAAGATCAAGAAGAATACAAAGTTGAATGGATATTAAAACATTGTGGCTTGTTCTCTTTCCACTTCTTTCTAATTCAATGAAAGGATTACTCTGTCAAAGAAGACTTATGGGAACCCAAGTATAATTCCTGCAAAGCCTCTGAGCTTGTTGAGGCATATAAACATTATTACTTTCTCCTTCCTTCTTTCTTAACTTCCCCACAACCTCACAAACCACCATAGTACCTGTTATGTATCCAAAAAGTGCAACCCAATAATGATGCAGACTGGTGAGTAACAGTTGATTAAATCAATGAGGGGGCTTTTATTCTAGTGGCCCCAAACTAGGCTTGTGAGACTTGATAAGGAATAAGGAACTCCAGCTTGAGACTGCAGCAATTGCATATCAGAGTAAAGGGAGAAAAAAAGAAGAGGAATAATAAACAGGTAATTAAGACTGGAGAAATCCCAAGTCTCTCCCATTCTGTATTTATATTTATCAGGGGCATAGCCCCACTACAGGATGAGTAATACTACTATCTTTGGTCATTAATAGCAGTAAGATCTCTTATTATCTAAATATGGAAGGCATGGGGCAAAGAGTAGGAGTAAGGCAGTGGCCTCATGAATCAAGGGAAATAGAAGAGAATCACAACCATGAGAATATGGGAGAATGGAAGAGAAGATGCAGGGATAGTGGATATAAATGAGGCATAACAGCCATAAGGCCAAGAAGATCCATCTGGATCTCTGCCATAGATCAGATTCTAATCTAGATTCTTTAGATCAGATATTATTGGCATCAATCTAGATCTCAATTGAGATCTGCCACATCATGTGACCATCTCCATGCATCAGAGAATACTCTGGTATAAAATCAAACCTTTGCCTAGGGTTAACCTTGTTTAGGCAAGCAAGTTCCACAGTCACATGACAAGACTGCAGTATTTTGCTAAGTGCATAACAGTACCTCCCTTAACCCAAAAAACCTAGCTGCTAACAATGTCTTACAACTTCACCTACTGCTCCTGTTCTATCTCCAACCTTACTATAGATTCTATCTTTACTATCCCTTTCTTTACCTCTACCCCTGCTGCCTCACCTACTCTAGTTTATCAACTGTTTCCAGTCCATGCCTGCATCATCTCTAACAATACCATAGATATATCCACTGACACTTCCTCTATTTTCTCTCCACAAGCCTCTCTTATAGACTTCTTACATACCAAAGACCAAGTAACCTTCCCCTCTCATGTTCTCTCTGACTCAGAACACATGTTACTTGCCAATAACCAGTCCAGCCCCATCTCTATACTCTCTTCTGGTCTTTAGGCCATTTCCCCCCACTTATTATTGATCCCTCTGCCCTATGCCTTGTTGAACTCCTTGCCATTACTGCTATTGACCTCCCATTACTGCCCATGCCCTCTGCCCCAGAGACCATTCTCCAGAATGCTCAATCCTCACTGGTCTTTTATCTTCAACTCCCACCTATTCCTTTCCATTAGATTACATTTTAACATGAACTCTCCACTCTGGGCCCTCTATACCCTCTACCATCAAGTAGAGCACATTCACCTTATGTCCACCCTTCTTCACTGCATGGTGGAAGTTAAGACTGACACCATTCACACTAAATTAGATGCCATTTACCAACAAATGTCATTTGTCTTGAATAATCTTGCCTATTAACTGGAGTTCAAGGAGTTTCTATCCAACATTAACTGATTTGAACACCAGTCTTTCATTAACCATAACCACACATCCCCCATAGTCTTCCCCTTCCCATTCATATCCTCCTCTCTTCTCTTCCCCCCCCAAAAAGGCTACCATTACCTGAGTTGAACATTAGTGAACTAGCCATTATGATCATGCCTCCCTTCCTTCTTATACCCCCAAAACCATGACAGCTGCTTTCAGTGCCATGCTCTTGGGCATTTCCAGGTAAATTGCACAGTCTACTAGTGCCCCACTTATCTATAATGGCAACCTGGCCATAATCAAGCTCACTGCCCACTTTGCCATCCTCCACCTCAACAATTCTTCTCTTCCAGCTTCCATAGCTCCTCCTATGGCTCCTCTCATGGCTTCTCCCAGGAATTCTCTTACTCCCACTGCTTGCATGGTTCTTATCACTTGACTTTCCCATCTTTTTCACTCCCTTTTTTTTATATTACTCTGATGCTAATGACATTATTAACAAGGTCATCTGGGGCAATATCACAGGCTCCCCTGCTCCCTCCTTTTAGGTTTTTAGGAGTTCAACTGGGTCATTGAACATACTAAAAGGGTAATATTATGATCAGTCTGTTCTTTTTCTCTTTTTCATTCTAACTTCAGACTTCACATGTCCCTGACACTTTCTTAATACATTCTGGAACCTTTAGGCTTTCTTTGTTCCAGAATATTCTCCTTTGTCAATGGATATTACTCATACTCCACTTCCATTGTATTCCATTCATTTCCATATGGATTACTTAGTAACCATTAGTTACTCTCCCTGACTTATTCCATTGAGTCTCAACCTTATTCCCTTAAATATAAGTAGTGTACTGTCTCTCTTATGCTCCTTATATCACTTCTACCTTTACTTTCACTTGCTCAACATTGTTCTTTCTGTTTCATTCTCTTGAATCCATCAGAACCCTCAGTTCATCCTTTAAGGGAATTCCACTTGCAACTAGCATTGACAAGCACCACCTTCATCTTTAGGCTAGTTTCAGCATCCTAGCTTTATTCCCAACCTTTACTATGGTACTATGGTACTATTCTGCATTTACACCATCCTTAATATTCAAGGCTGACCTTAGTTGAGTCTCATTTCTAGTCCACTATACTTGTAAGGTCTGCATTAGTTCCTACCTGGGCCTAGCATAATGTTATGTTTCCCCATCCCCTTATTCTTTTTCCTCTTGCCTTAGCTTTAATTTCACATATCCCGGATGCTTTCTTGTTCATGTCCTGGAACTTCTATTTCTTTCATTCCAGAACATTCCTTGACTCAGCAGATATTACACATAATCTGCTTTCTTTGCATTTAGTCATTGGGCATGACACCACTGCCTGATTCTCCCACATTCCATCCATTTCCATATGGATTACTAGTTATCTCCAATGACTCATTCAACTGAGTCTAAACCTTATTCCTTGTACTATAAAGTAATGTACTTTGTCTCCTCCCTTTCCTCATGCTACTTCTACCTTTCTATCACCTGCACCATACCTAGTACCTTGCAATCCACTCTTAGTTCACACATTGGTGCATAAGAGGGAACCTTTAGTTAACCCAGTCAACCCACTAGCCCAGCATTGCTAGTATTCTTGACCCCATCATCGAGTCTTAGCCAGTGTCATCCCTATAAATCACACCACTCCCAGAGCTAACCATTGTTGAGCTCTCCTAGCCCCCAGTCTAGTTCCCTCTTCCAAAGGTCTATGCTTGTTTCTATCCAGACCAAGTATAATACATAACAGTTGCCTTTGCTCTTGTTAATAGCAGAGTGCAGATCAACTGTATTGACCAGAAATTTATTTCCCATTACAAGTTCCCCACCATCCACTATTCACCTTTCCACCTTCCTCCATGTCCACAACATTAGCTCCTTTACCAATAAGAAGGGTTAAATTACCCACACATGCACTATACTTCTTTATTTTAAAGAATTTACCCATTCAGTTTCTTGCCATATTATGGCATGCAGCAAGAAAACTTCTATTCTTAGACTTTCATGGCTACAGGCTACAAACCCCACCTTTGATTAAATGGCTAACTTGCTTATTATTCCCACATTCTTTAACTACTTCAAGGAGCTTTACCACTTCATAGCCAATCTACTTACCTTAAAGTAGCATCATATCAAGGAAATCACAATCCTAGATGATAATTACTTTATTTATTATCTGGAACACAAATTCTCAGAGAAGTCCCTTGAAGACTGTCTCTATAATTGGCACTTCTCTTGTATTATCAACTCCTGCTTTATATTCCTCTCCTCTGTTACCATTACAAAGCTCACCACTTCTATGGTGCTTACAATTGAGGCCAAAAAGGCCAAACCCAAGATTGCCCTACTCTTCAAATATCAAGAGTTTGCCACTGTATTCTTAAATACCCTGGACTAACTTCCTCCATTCAGATCCTATGACCATGAGATCAATCTCAAAGAAACCTTTGTCTTCAAAATCAGCAAAGTATATTCCTTGTCTGTTCCCAAACACCAAGCCACCAAGAATGCATCTTGCTGTTCTTTTCTCAAGACTTCAGAAACCAACAGATGGGCACAAACTGAAACAAGCACTGGCTTTGAACTAGAGCCAATATGAACTAGGCCAGAGATAAAGAAAGAGTCAAGGCCTTATTTAAAGCAAAAGCTCAAGTGTGCAAGACTGGATAAACCCAGCTTGAGCCAGCCCTGTTACGACTCTGGAAACCAGAGGCTACACCTAGATGAAGTTGGAGGAGAAGAAACACTGAAAGAAGAACATGAATGGAGGCTCTGAAGAGAAGCAACCAAGGAGGGAGTGATGAAGGAGGACTCAGAAGAGACTCATGCCCAAGCAACTAAGGGCCTATTCTTGAAAGGGTTGGTTTCCTGAGAAGTGCTAAACAGCAAAGTATGAAGTGATAAAGTCTGAGGACTTTACCACCAGTACCTGCCCCTTTATATATTGCCTAGGGAGGCGCATGGACCATGTAAGTAAGGCCTACCCTAGAGTACTACTATCTAAGTAAACCAATAGCAGTAAGGGAGCACTATTAAATAGGGATGGAAAGAGCATGGGGCAGATATGAAGGGATGAGGCAGTGGCCTCGCAGATGACAGGTGTAGAATGAAAGAGAAGGTCATGGTTCACCATGAGGATGGGGATCTCTGCCACAGATGAGATCATATCTCAGGATCCATCAGATCCGTGGAGATAGATCAGATCTAGGATTGGGAAGATCCTGGGCAGATCCAGGGAAGATCCTCAGATGAGTCATGTGACCACTGACCGTAGAGAACTCGTAAAGTATTGACTAAGCCCTAGGCTAGGGTTATCCTGAAAAGGAGTAGGGTTCCCACAATTACATGATGTAAAAGTGGTAGTTGTGAGAGGATTAAAACAAGCCCTTTATATATGCTACAGGATGGTGCACAAACCATGTTTCTAAGGTCTGCCCTAAACTATGCTGCAGTAAGCCAGCCAATGGCATAAAGACAGCAAGTACCTTAGCAGTACCTTATGGTAACTGCAAGGCTATGATATTATGATCTAGAGTAATTTACACTGTGACATGTGAAGGTGTGAAAGAGTGAAGATTTGAAATAGTAAGGATTACCATGGTCATGTGATGTGACATGTGAAGAGTAAAAGTAAAAGTGCAAAGTGGATAAAAATAAAGAAAAAAAGAAAAAAGAAACATAATATCTTTTTTGTTAAAAAGAAGGTTGGCAAACTCCACCTCTGCCAGAATTATTGGTATCTCAATGAACATACAGTCTACAATGTCTATTTCCTTTCCCTTATCTCCAACCTCATCAATAAACTTTGCTTTGTAAAGCTATTTACCAAGTTTGATATTTATTGAAGGTACAATAACATTTATGTCAAAGATGGACACCAATTAAAAGCCACTTTCATCACCCATAAAAACCTTTTTTAATCCACAGTGATGTTATTTGGACTAAACAACTCATTTATTATCTTTTAGCATTTTATGAATAGTTCCTTTTATAACATGATTACAAAAGGCTGGGTAGTTATTTACATGGATGATCTTCTTATCTCCTTCCCAGATGCTGACACCCATAAGCTCTATATCTCCTGTGTCCTTCAATGGATGGCAGACCTTGACCTTCATTTCAAATTGAAGAAATGCACCTTTGCCTTGACACAAGTTAAGTGCCTTGATATAATTGTTTGCCCTGATGAACTTGCTATAGATCCTATTAAATTCAATAGCACTATCAAGTGGCCCATGCCCCAGAAAGTCAAGGATGTTTGCTTCTTCCTTGGCTTTGCTAATTTCTATAGACAATTTATTCCAAACTACTCATTTATTATCTGCCCCCTTTTTGATCTTATCAAGAAAATGACCCATGGTCCTGGTACCCTTGTGCTAGAAGTCCTTTGACTTCCTTAAGGCCTTGTTTCTTTCACAACCAGTTCTTCAACTTCCAGATTTCTTTTGACCATTACCACTATTACTTCTACTTTTTCATCAGGAAGTATTCTTTTCCAGACAAATACTAATGGGAAGTGGCACTCCTGCTCTTATCTCTTCCAGTTGTTCTCTCAAGTGAAATAAAACTAAAATATCTATGACTTCAAGCTCCTTGCTATCATCTGCACCATTAAGATCTGAAGGCATTATTTCTAGAGATCTTCTTATGTAGTTTAGATCTTTACTGACCACAAAAATCTAACATACTTTTGTGTCCCATAGTATTATGGTCTTGGCTTAATGACAAGAGCAACAAGAAGACAAAAAAGGGTGAAACACTGCCTAACCCCTAAACCAGGCCAAGCAAAAGAAAAGGGATACTTGAAAATGCTTAAAACTAAAGGAATTACTTTGGAAAGCCAAGAAAGGCTGATATTACAGATGGTCAAGTTTAAAAAAGACTTGACTTACCCAGAAGCTCTATTATATCTATAGTACACATGTGTAAACAACTAGAATAGGGGTAACTGAAATGGGACTCTATCTATTGAGCTCATGACTTGGACACCTGGTAAATACTCCTGAACTAGACTGCTAAAAGGGCTTTTGAGCTAGTGGCTCCAAACTAGGCAATGAGAGAAGGGTAAGACCACTACTCTTGTATAAACCAATGCTAGCAGATTTCATATAAGGAAATCTTCAGGAGAATCCCAGCTATTTGTATAACCAGCTAAAGGTCAAGGAAGCAAGACTGGGAAAACCCAGCTTATACTCCCTGCCTTATATATTGCAGAGATCTGCATACAGACCAAGTACAGGGAGGCTACCCTAAAGTACTACTATTTATAGACACCAGTAACAACATTAGCTTGACCATAAATAGAAAAGGAAATGCATGGAGTGGAGATTATGAGTGAGACAGTGACCTCATGTATCAAGGGACTGAAATGGAAGAGAAGACCATACCATGAGGATCTAGAAGAATAGAAAAGAAGTACACAGAATTAGAGATATGAAAAAGGCATAGCAATAGCAAGGCTAAGAAGATCCATCTGAATCTCTGCCATAGATCAGATGTTATTGGGGACTGTACCTGGATCTCATCTGAGATCTGCCACATTATGTGACTCATACCTGTGCAAGGAAATACTCTGAAGATTAGAACTTAGCCTTAATCTAGGGTTATTTTTGATAAGGCTACTTGTTCATATGATCATGTGCTCTTGATCACATGACTATGCAACCATTCACATCACATGCTCTGAAGCTCTCATGGTCACATGCTAGAGACCATCATGTTTACTAGATGCATAACAGTAATAGGAATAAAAGTGTAAAAATCATAACATATAGACCCTTAATTATTATCAAGTCTGCTGGCTTCTCAATCTTGCCAACTTTGACATCCAGCTTTATCATATCACCAGTTCCTCTCTTACTGGGCCAGATGCCTTTTTCTACTGCCCTGATCTTATATTCAATAATGCCCTAACAATACCAAAGTTACCACTCTTTTTAAATATGGTGACTTCAAAAAGTGTTTAATGTTATGGTTTTGGCTTGGCAATAAAAGCAGCAAGAAGGCAGACAAGGGCAGAACACTGCCAAACCTCTAAAATGGGCTAAACAAGAGTAAAAGGTACTTAAGAATGCTTAAGACTAAAGAAATCACTTAAAAAGGCCCAAAAAGGCTGGTTTTACTAGTGCTCAAGTCTAAGGAAGACTTGAGATACCCAGACACTCTATTATATTTATGGTACAACAAGCCAATACAATGTAACTATAGTAAAATAACAAGAATAAAGAGAAACTAATGCTAAAGAGAAAAATAGTGCAAATTATAATATTCAATATCTAACCTAAATTCAGGATGTAAAGCACCCTGTAAATACCCATGGGAATTTTATTTTGCTTTGATGAGACTAAATAATGTTATATACTGGCACTACTTAGCTAGGGGCTATTTTTTATTTTTACTCTAAGTGTTATGCATCTTGTGCAACCATCACTTTCACATCATGTGATTGTGGGAATAACACTCCTTTTCAGGTAACTCTAGTCTGGGGCTTGGCTATTCTTATGAGTACCTTATGGTTAGTGTTATGGGTACTTCCCATATCCTTGATACTCAAGCACCTTGGTAAGTGCCTTCCTAAATAGCTGCTAGGGCTTTTATGCTAGTGGCCCCAAACTAGGCTTTAGAGAAAGTCAGAGCCTCAACCCTAGAGAGCTCAGGGGGATCCCACAAGGGGACAGCCAGGAGATCATAGAGATCTCTTGTATAATCTCCTAAGAGACAAGAGAGTAAGACTGAGGAAACCTCAGCTTACCACTTCCTGCCTTATATATTGCAGAGATCCATGCACAGACCATGAATAGGGAGCCTACCCTAATCTATGCTATCTATGTGCACCAATAGCATAAGGAGCTCCTATCCTTAGTAATAGATAATGAGGAAGGGGCATGGATCATAATGGAAGGGATAAGGCAGTGGCCTCATGGATAGGGGATGGAGGAAGAGATGCTGCCACACCATGAGGATGTGGGTGGAATGGAAGTGCACCAGTTATGATCTATGAATGCAGCATGGCCATCTGAAGGCTGAGGAGATCTCATCTAGATCTCTGCCACAGATCAGATCCTAATCTCCAAAGAGATGTCATCGGGGACTGATCTAAGATCCCATCAAAGATCCAGCCATATCACATGACCTATACCTTAGTGCTGGGGAAACTCATATAAGACTACTAACCCTAGCCTGGGGCTTAACCTTGTAAGGCATCTTATTCGCACGATCACATGCTACTAATCACATGACCAGTGCATCACATGCTTCCTGGAACTCTCATGATCACATGTGACCACATGTTAGGCTGGAGCCATAACAGTTAGTGTTCATATGACTAGAATCTGGGATCTTCCCAGGATCTGCCCATGGATCTTTTTTATCAAGATCTAGTCATATCTCCTTGGATCTATCTCTATGACCTCATCTGTGGCAGAGATCTCCATTCTCATGTGTAACCCGGATCTTCCATTACAAGATCTTTCCTTCTCTTCCATTATAATCCCTTGATCCATGAGGCCACTGCCTTACTCTTTATATCTGCTCTGTGCTTTCTCCTTTCTTATTTAATAGTGTAATCTTACTGCTATTGATGTCCATAGATAGCAGTACTCTAGAGTAGGCTTAGTATAGTTGGTCCATGTGCCTCCCTAGGCCATATATAAGGGGTGGGTATGAGTAGTCAAGTCTCTCCAGACTTGATTACTTCATACTTTGCTTTAGGCACTTCTTTGAATTCTGATCCTTTCAAGGTTAGGCCCATAGTTGCATGGGCATAAGTCTCTTCTGAGTCCTCCTTTGTCAATCCCTCCTTGGTTGCTCCTCTTCAGAGCCTCCATTAGATTTTCCTCTTCTTGTTCCTTCTTTCTCTTTCTTTGTCTAGGTTTAGCCTCTGGAATCCAGAGTTGTAACACTAAGCAAAGTTCTTATTACTATTTACCATCTTTGACCGCTTTCATTGATTTTACCTTATCTTATCTTATCTTATATCCTATTATGCCATGTGGTTAGATCTAGCCTGGTCTAGCCTTTGCATCTCATGTAGCATAGCCTTTTACCTTATTATAGTCTAGACCTTCTCTAATGTCATGGCCTAGCTCTCTAACATCATATCTTACCTTTGCCATGCTTTCTTTTACTAATTACCCTCTATTTGCCATTAGCTTCTATTTAGTTCTCTTTGCCCTATTTTCTTAATTAGCACTGTTCTCTGTACATCAGCTACCTCATATATTCCTTATGGCCTGGTCCATGCACACTTTATAGCAATATATAAAGGGGCAAGGGCATAGACTGGTTCTCCAGTCTAGAGTACTTGTTTACTTGTTTACCTGGTTATCTTGTGCCTTTTCTAGGCTGCCATTTTTTTATCTTTCCCAGTTTTGGGCATTCCCAAAGAAGGTTTTCTCTTGCTATTGGTCTAGATCAATAACAAATATAGTACTTACTCTTGGCTACCATTCAGTCCTTAGGTCATGTGATTTAACCCAGTGGTTGTGGAGATATGACCATTTGAAAACAGTGACTCTATTGAAATACTTTATATACTTTTAATTATTAAAATATAATTAGTACTTATTATAGCCACCCTTTGCTTTAAGAACTGCTTTGACCCTTCTAGGCATGCTTTCAATCAATGCCTGACACTTCTCCACTGATATCTTCTCCCACTCTATCTTAATCTTATTCCAAAGCATCTTTATTCCCTTAGAGGGATTTTTATACTTAACAAGTCTTCTTTTAAGGTACCATCAGAGATGTTCAATGGAGTTGAGATCTGGATACTATGCAGGCCATACCATGGTCCTAAAATCCTGCCCCTCTAGCCACTTCTTGACCTTTTTGCAGGTATGCTTAGAATTATTGTTCTGCTAAAAAATAACATTAGGAAAATTGAGGTCATGATACTTCATGGTTTGCAGGAGTTCTTCCTTCAAAATTTGGAGGTAGAGATCTCCATTCATCCTATCATCAATCCTAATGGCATATCCAATTCCTTGCCAAGTCATGCATTTCCATATTATCAAAGAATTATCTTTATGCTTTATAGTTCTTTTTATTAACCTATTATTAAGGCCTTCTCTGACTTTTTCCACACCCATACCTTCCCATCTGACCCCAGGTGATTAATCTTAATTTTATCAGATCATATTATCTTCTTCCAGTTCTCTATGGTCCAATCCTTGTATATATAGGCAAAATTCAAATGAGCTTTGCAATATCTGAAATACATGGGAAATGTTATGCACTCAGTGTAACAAGATGGTCTTTTCATGTAACTGTGGGACTCACATGCCAAAACAAGAATAATCCTAGGCTAAGGTTTGATTCTTATATTAGAGTATTCCCTGATATAAGTAATAGTCATGTGATGTGGCAGATCTCAGATAAGATCCAGATCAATACCAATAATATCTGATCTGTGGCAAAGATTCAAATTGGATCTCCTTAGCCTTATATTTGCCATACTTTATTCATATCCACTATTCCTGTGTCTTTCCTTCTATTCTCCCACATTCTCATGGTGTGGTTCTCTTCTATTTCCCTTGATCCATGAGGCCATTGCCTTATTCTTATTCTATGCCCCATGTCTTCCATATTTAGTGTACAGAGATTTTACTACTATTGATAACCATAGGTAGTAGCTGACTCATTCTGTATTGGAGCTGTGCCCCTTTGGCAATATATATATAGAATAGACAAGACTTGGGATTTCTTCAGTCTTAATCACCTGTTCAATTCTCTCCATTACCCTTTTGCTCAAAGTCATTAGCTTGTGCCTAGAGTCTTCTTATTTCTTATCAAGATTCACCAAGCCTAGTTCTGGGGCCACTAGTTCTAAAAGCCCTCTTGTTGGTTTGGTCATCTGTCACATGCCAGTTCACATCAATATTCAGATTGTACTAGTTGGGTGTATAACAGGCAATGCATTGAACTAAAAACTAAAGCTAATGATGACTACCCTGATGGATGCTCTGACACAACTAGAGTTGATTTTGACTAGGATCAACTAGAACTAGGTAAGAGAAGGAAATATAAATCAAGTACCTTGTATAAAGCACAAAGCTCAAGTGCACAAGACTGGGAAAAACCCAGGCTATGGACTAAGCTCTTATATATAATACAAGAATGCACATAGACCATGTAGATCTGGCCTACTCTAAACTACTGCTTAGTCAGCCAACCAATGGCAGAAGAGAAGCATCTAACTAAATAAAACATGCTTTAACCATAAGGCATGATATTATGGTCTAGATTAGTCTAGACTTGTAGAGATTGTTTTTGCTTGGAAACAGCTCTTATGCCTTTTTTTTTTTTCAAGCATTGGCAGATTATATTAGAATGGAGAGGTTGATTAATAATGCTGAACAATGCTTTGGTGACCTGAACAGCATTATCTGCCCAATAGAAAGAAATAAAATAAATAGCATGGTAAATATTAATAAGAAAAAGCTTGGATAAATGACCACCAAATAATTTTTCCAAGTCTGGATACTCTTGAAAGTAAAACCTGTGTATAGTAGAGAGGCCAACATGAAGATCAGTGACAATAGAACATGCAAATTGACCAGCATCAAGCTAAGTAAGGATATTGTTATATTTCAGACTTTAGATTTAATTTAATCCTGTTATGGCTCCAGCCTAACACGCAGTCTCATGTGACCATGAGAGACCAGAAAGCATGTGATGCTCTGGTCATGTGATCAGTAGCACGTGATCATGCAAATGAGTAGCCTTATAAGGCAAGCCCTAGGCTAGGGTTAGTAGTCCATTCAGAGTACTCCTTGCACTAAGGTTTAGGTCATGTGATGGTGGCTGGATCTTGATGAGATCTTAGATTGGTCCCCAATGATATCTCTTCAGAGATTAGAATCTGATCTGTGGCAGAGATTCAGATTGGATCTCCTCAGCCTCCAGGCAGCCATGCTGCACTCATAGATCGATACCTGTGCTATCTTCCATTCTACCCACATCCTCATGGTGTGGTTTCTCTTCCATTCCTTTCCTTGATCCATGAGGCCACTGCCTCACTCCTCACTGTTGCCCCATGTTCTACCTTTATCTATCTATTTAAAGGTAGAAGCTACTTTAGCTATTGGTGTCCACAGATAGCATACTTTAGGGTAGATCTCCTGTACTTGGTCCGTGCACAGATCCTTGCAATATATAAGGCAGGGGGTGCAAGCTGGGTATTCCCCAGTCTTGCTCTCTTGACCTCTAGGCTGGTTATACAGTCTAATCATTCAGTACTGCTGGCTAAGGGTTTATACAAGGGCCCATTACTCATCCTTTCTCTATTCGCCTAGTTTGGGGCCACTAGCACAAAAGCCCTATCAGTTATCAATAATAGTTTAGGAGTGTCCACCAAGGTTGTCATGAGTATCAAGGCATAGCAGATAGTCTCCCACTACACTAGGGCAAGACTAATTACTTGGTCAATGCTGAGACTCTCTAGCTTTGAGAGGAGTTTTGCTCTTTAGGATATTTCATTATAGGACAACTTAGGCCAAGATGGCAACTTCTATTTTTAGGGCTTGCAAAGCGAGGACAACTAGGACTTTATGTTTCACCAAAAGCGAGACCAGTCCAGTAGGCAAGGCACGAGGTTTATAGGTCTTTGTAGACAATAGGGCCCAGAGAGGCAAGGACACCACAGACACATCAACAGGCTATAGAAGTTCAAGAAACAAGAGATATCCCCTTGGTATTCAAGTTAGGTGGACAAGATGTTCACGAGAAAGATTTCCACTTGTCATTCATTTCATCAGAGGCCTTCAGACAAATTCCCCCCCCACATTCAGAGTCTGCCTTCTTCACTGAAGGATATCTGATGTCATCACCCTTCAGATATGCGAAAGCAGTATGCGCTGCTTGATCAAAAGCAATCTCAGAGGATCTTCAGGTCACAAGTTCTTCTTAGGCAACAAGGTCTTGGTTCAAGTCAAGAGAGAAAAGTTCTAGGATGTTTCAGAGGCAGTTAGATGCTGTATTAACAAACGCTAGCATCCAAAGATGAGCATTAGTATCCAAGTACAAGAACTAGGATGATACAGCCATAGAAGATACAAGGTTGACTTCATACAACAAGAACAATTCTAGTTTCAAGGAAAGGTCTTAGGTTTTATCAGAGGCAGTAGACCCTGCATTACCAAAGGTTACTACCGAAGACATGAGTATGAGGATAAGAAAAAGTTTTTTGTTACAGAAGTCATACAGTCCTGAACATGACTTTAAACTGTGTGATGTGATTGTGGGTTCTTCTGAGAAACCCTCACTTCAGAGTCTAGGATGCTTTGCCCTTAAAAGTGGAGTCATCGAGTTTTCAGAGCCGAGTCCTGAGCATTAGACTAGAAAAGGCTCATAGCTGTGAAGAAGATTATCAGGTCATAGGTTTTCAGATTCAAGGCACTTTAGAGGCTGCTTCGGCAGCAACCCACATTCAGAGGCAGTTCAAGATCTGCACATCAAAATCTTTTTCAGAGTTTATTAGAGGTGGTTGAAGGCTCCACATCATCAAAAGTCTAGAGCAATCTTAGAAAAAGGTTAAGGCAACTGGAGTATAAAGATCAGCTTGAGGAAAAGGTCATGAAGACTGGAGTACGAGAGTTGGTCGGTCTATGATCTGACTTGACAGGTTGAAAAGGATTTAATCCCCAGTATGAGCTCAGGTCATCAGATCAAAGATCAAGGATAGACCATAAAGTCTATAAACTAAAGGGACCAGTTCATGTCCACTAAGAACCGAATGCTTCTAGCTCAGGAAAGAAAACTGAGTATTCTTGGAAGCAGAAGGTGATTAGCACTAAGGATTAGCAGTAGGCCCTGCAGGAAAGGCCATAGGTCATACCGACAAACCAGATCAAGTTTAGGAAAACTGATCCTGCCAGCTCACACAGATAACCGAGCATTTCTTAGTCAGAAGGTGATCAGGCTAGGATTTTAGTGGTTCATAGCTCCACAGGAAAAGCAATCTAGGATCCAGTTCAAGATTTAAAAAGGAACATCTCCAGCTCACGAGGTTTACAAAACTGAGTATTGTCAAATCAGAAGGTTATCAGTTAGGCAATTAGGCAGTATGCATCCACAATACTCAAAGGCACCCGGGATAGACTGAAAGCATCTTTAAACTATTGTCCAGGCTACAGACTGAGATCATCTATAAACTATCGCAAGGGTTTTTTTGGGACTTCTCCACCCTGAGGAACATTTTTTGCCTGTGTCCAGAGGTATAGCAGACAAAAGGGTTGAGCTATGGCTCCTCAAGTAGATGCCAAGGCTGAAAGACATAGTGCAAGTTAGACCAAGATGTCTCAAAACTACTAGGGTCCTAAGCAAGATGTTAAAAGGTGTTTATTCCCTCCTTTCAGTTCAAGGCCTTTATTGGCAGTTCGAGGTTAGAACATTCCACCTTCCAGGCTCATGAAGTCTGGATTGCACTGCCACCCCCCAGGAAGTTTCCACAAAAAATGCAACTTTTTTTTCAGACTTCCCTCACACTTCTCCTGCCAAGAGTAGGCTCATCGGGACACCTTGCCCTAAAAGCAGGGTAGAGGACATCTAGAGAATGATGATGGCCTTAGGACATAGTCACTGAGGAAAGGATGACAAAGGGATGAAGTCAAAGAATAAGGAAATTTTCATGCTTTTTCACCTCTCTTCAAGGCTGCTGCAGCAGCACAAAGCAAGTCCACTGCAGTGGCAAAGATCATTCACTATGCCCCCTTTCTTTTATATGCCTTTCTTTTATCCATTCCTTACTTCAGAGTATTTATTACAGGATAAAACCCTTAGGCCAATGATGGGCATTCTTCAGAGTAAAGGCTTGCTCAGAGCTCTCACCCTAAAAGTGGAGTAGTGTTATGGCTCCAGCCTAACATGCAGTCTTATGTGACCATGAGAGACCAGAAAGCATGTGATACTCTGGTCATGTGATCAGTAGCATGTGATCATGTGAATGAGTAGCCTTATAAGGCAAGCCCTAGGCTAGGGTTAGTAGTTCATTCAGAGTACTCCTTGCACTAAGGTTTAGGTCATGTGATGGTGGCTGGATCTTGATGAGATCTTAGATTGGTCCCCGATGATATCTCTTTGGAGATTAGGATCTGATCTGTGGCAGAGATCCAGATTGAATTTCCTTGGCCTCCAGACGGCCATGCTGCTTTCATAGATTGACACTGGTGCACTTCCATTCCACCCACATCCTCATGGTGTGGCAGCTCCTCTCCTCCTCCTGTATCTCCAAGGCCACTGCCTCATCCCCTCACCCAATCCATGCACTCCTTATCTATTACTTAGTTATGAGCCCCTTCAGCTATTGGTGCTCTATAGATAGCTTCCTTAGGGTAGGTCTCCTGTAGCTGGTCTGTGCACAAATGCCAGCAATATATAAAGCAGGAGATGCAAGGCTGGGTTTCCCCTGTCTTGCCCTCTTGTGACTTAGGCTAAAAACACAGCTCGATCTAAGGGCCATCCCCAAGAGGGGGATCCCTCTTAGCTCTCATCCACTGCTTGGCTAGGGTTTATACACAAGGGCCCAGGTCTCACTACACCTTCTCTATTCACCTAGTTAGGGGCCACTAGACAAAAGCCTCAGTGGACTTCTATTATCAAGAACAAGGGCATTCATCAAGGTCGACACAAGTATCAAGGCAAGGATGGTGAGTCAGCCATTACAAATCCCAGCTTAATCTCAATACTTGCACTCTAGTACTTACTAGTAAGCTATTCTAGCCCCCTAATCCTCCTTCATGCAACTCCAGCCTTCTGATATTTTTTCATCCCACTTCAGTTACACTTACACTTCTCTTTTCCAGTATTATATCTCAAACTTTAGTTCTAATTCTATCCCAGCTAAACCCTGGTACTTATATTCTAGCACTTACCAGCAAGCTAATCCAGCTCCCTGACACTTCTGATATATCTCCAGTTCCTCCACTATTATTTCCTGACTCTAGTTTCAGCTATATTTCCTTTTGTGTGTTACTCTTATAGATTACTTTAATTCTCTAATGCCTTTCTGTGATACTCCAACTTAAGTTTACCTCTACTTTATTCTACTACATAGTATTCTAAAGTTTCACTTTATCTTTCCAAAAATTTCTGTTACAACTCCATACTTCCTTTTACTCTCACTTCCTTTCCTTATTTCTGTTTGACTCTTATCTCTTCCTGCCATTTTTCAGTTTCAATTTGACATGATTTGACACTGTTGTCTCTGATATCTGCCCTTACTTCTGAAATAACTCCAGTCTTATTTCCTTTCCTCTTTTGGACTTTTTGCTACTTCAAAATTAAAAGTACTGTAATTTCTGTATATAGCAGCTCAGTTCAAATATTGATGAAAATACCCCCATTTTAACTTTATCCTTACATTGACTGACCTTCCAGCTTACCCTCTGACCCTCTGATTCACTCCAGAGTGCCTCCAGGCCTTAATAATATTCCTAAGGAATTTTAAGGACCTACTCTTATTATAACTAGGCTTAAATCAGGACACTGAGTTGTGCAAGAGCACATCATATAAGATGAAGCCAAGTCCATTTAACCCAGAAAAACTCTTCTTAACCCTTTTTGGAAAACCTCTGGACCTTTCTTAAAGCCCCCAGAGTTATACTTCCTTCCATGTTTAAGCCCCATTAGTGTACTCTAATCCAGAGATTGCTTCTGGAGTTCTCCTCTGGAAACTTGAGTTCTAGCAGTATATCTTCATCTAAAGCTTGCTCTTTAGCAATCTATAAGGGTTTTGACAATATGTTTGAACTAGAAGTTCCATCTAGCATCAAGAAATCTTAAGTTTTTACAGTATATCCAAACTTGGTTTTAACACCCAGTTATCAGTACAAGCTCCTCTAACCCTCCATTCCCTTTCCAATTTAACTCTGACTCTAATCTGTTTCTATTTTTAGTTACTTAGTACATCTTAGTTCTTACTTTGTTCTCTTCAGACTACTTTGTTATAACTCTGTATTTCATTTATTATGCACTTAGCAAACACTGACAGTCTTATCATGTGACCATGAGATTTGCTTGCCAAAACAAGGTTAACTCTAGGCAAAGGTTTGGTCTTTTATCAGAGTATTTTCCCTGTATATGGTAATAGCCTTATAATATGGCAGATCTCAAGATGAGATCTAGATTAGGATTTAATTGGTGGTAAAGATCCAGATATTTCTTCTTTGCCTTATGGCTGCCTTGCCACTTTTATTATTGCTGTCCCTGCATACTTTCCTTCCATTCTCTCATATTTCCATGATATGGCTTCTTTTTCTTTTTTCTTGATCTATGGGGTCACTACCTTACTTCTATTCTCTGCCCTATGCTTCTTTATTTATCAGCATTGCATACTTACTACTATTGATAGCCATAGATAGTAGTGTATAGCCTGTACTTGATCTGTGCACATTATCTGCTAATATATAAGTGATAGAAAGAGACCTGTGGTAACCCAGTCTTGACCACTTCTGTTCTTAAGTGCATTAGCTGCTTGTAGTATAACCAAGAACTTCTTTTTCCTTGTCTTGACTTTTTCTTTTTCTTTTTGCCTAGTTTGGAACCACTAGTTTCTAAAAGCCCTCTTGTTATTATTGTCACATATAGGTCACACACCAGATATTGGGTTTAGGTGCACAGAAAGGTTAGTGCATAACATTATTCCACCCTCACTTCCTATTCTTGTTACTTGTTTTTTCTTGTATTTTCCTGCTATCTTTTAGTTTTAGTTTAACTGTTATATTTTGTAATTCAGATCCAATCCTGATCCAGCTCATACTTGTTGTTTATACTCAGTGCTTGCCAGTAAGCCATACTAGCCCTCAATTCCTTTTCATGCAACTTGAGCCCTTCCATTACTACTCCATTCCACTCCAGTTGTACATGCACTCTTCCCACCCTAGCTATTAGTATAGCTCCTCTAACCCTTTATTTCCTCTCCACCTTAATTCTGACTTTAGCTTTGTTTCTGTTCTTAGTCATTTAGTACACCTTAGTTTACAGATTGTTCTCTCCAGACTACTCTGTTTCAACTCCATACTTTTTTCCACTCTTGTTTTCTTCCTCAGTCCTATTTCAACTCTTACCTCTTCCTGCCACTTTTTAGTTTCAGTCTAACATGACTTGATACTGTTACCTTTAACATTTCCATTTGTCTCCATAATACTTTGACATCTACTCTTGCTTCTGAGACAACTCCAGTCTTATCTCCTTTTCTTACTTGAACTTTGCACTAAAGTACTATACTCCTGTATGTAGTACCTTAATTTAAATATTGATGAAAATATCCCCATCTTGACTTTGTTCTCACTCTGACTGAGCTCTCTAGCTTACCCTCTGATTCTCTGGTTCACATTGGAGTGCCTCCAGGCATTAATGGAATTCTTAAGGAAATCCTAAAGGCTTGCTTTTATTATAACTAGATCTAATACTTCTTGTCTTGCCTGTTTTTTGTGTTGAGCTATAAGACTACTCTCTTCTATATCTTCAACCCCTTTGTAAATTGAGACACCAAGCTATGCAAGAGTGTACCACATAAGATAAAGTCGAGTCCTGTTTAACTCATGAAAAACTCAACTTAATATTTCTGGAAATCTCTGGACTTTTTCAGAAGCCCCTGGAGCTATGCCCTTACCCACAGATAAGCCCCATTAGTATGCTTAGTCCTGGAGTTTTCCTTTTCTGTAATCCTAAGTCCTAGCAGTATCTCATATCTAGAGCTTATTTTCTCTAGCATTTGTTATGCACCACAAGTTTGCAGTGCCATAAGCTCAAAAGATAAAGGGTTTGAATAAGGAAGGAGTCTCAAGTTAACACAAGTAGTATACAAGTGCTCAAGACTGGAGGTCTTGAGATGCTAAGGCTACAGTATTTATACTATAGTGTCCTGCACATAGACCAAGATCCTAATGGGAACATTTCCATACATAAGGCATGGGGATCAAAAAGAAGAGAAGACCTCTTGAAAACCATTAAGAATCCAGCTTCTGAAATGGAAGAGAAGTAGTGGAAAATGAAAAGAAGTACCAGAGTTCAGAAATGAGGCTAACCCTATGCTCTAGGTCAAGTGATCCATCATGTGCCCTGATAAGATAACAATTAGATAACCACATGTTAAAGATAAGATAAGATCACATGATCACAAAAATAAAAAAAAGTGTTGTAACAGCATTCTTCTAGGGTTTTAACAAGTATGCTTGAAATAGAAGTTCCTTCTAGCACCTAGAGATTAGAGTTGATAGAGTTTAACAACCATCTAATGCTGTTTTGACACTAACATAACTTGATACTGTCATCTTTAATATTTTTATTTGTCTCCAAGATACATTGGCATTTGTTCTTGCTTCTAAGATAGCTCCAGTCTCATTTCCTTTTCTCTCTTAGATATTTCACTACTCTGAAGTTATAAGTACTGTATCTATGTATACTGTACCTTAGTTTAAATATTGACAGGAATTGTTATGTACCTTGAGATCAAAGTGCCACAAGCTTGAAAAGAAGAGATTGGAATAAGGTGAGTAACAAGTTAGCACTAGTAGAATACAAGTGCTCAAAGCTAAAGAATACAGGATAAGAAGCAACTAGTTTATATAGTATAGTATCCTGTGCATGGACCATGACCCTGATGGAAACTTTTCCATGCATGAGGCATGGGGATCAAAAAGAAGAGAAGACTATATGGGAACTCTCCAGGAATCCTGCTTCTAAGGAATGGAAAAGAAGGACAAAAATAAAATTAAAAAGTGGAAATAAATACTACCCTGCAGGGTTCTTAAGGCATGAGGCTAACCCTGAGCCCTGGATCAAAAGACCCATCATGTGCCCTGATAAGATAAAGATTAGATAACCATATGGTAAAGATAAAATAAGGTTATGTGATCAAGAAAAGAAAAATGGCATCATAACAGAAATACTCCATTCTGACTTTATTCTTACTCTAACTAAGCTTCTTAGCTCACCCTCTGACCCTCTGGATCTTAGTAATCTTCCTAGGAAAAATATTAAGGACATACTCTCCTTATAACTAGGCCTAATACTTCTTGTCTTGCCTGTTCCTTATGTTTAGCCTTAAAACCACTCTCTTTTTCATCTTTAATCCCTCAGTAAATTAGAATATCAAGTTGTGCAAGGGCACACCACAGTCCTGTTTGATCAAGGAAAACTCCTTCCAATTCTTTTCCAGAAAACCTCCAAATCTCCCCAAAAGCCTCCAGAGCTATATTTTCTTCTATGTTTTAAGCTTTACCAGTGCTCTCAAATCCAGAGTTTGTTTCTGGAGTTTTCTCCCTTCTAGAACTCTGAGTTCTAACTCTATCAGGGGTTCACCCAATTTTAACAGGTATTGGCTTTTTAATTAGCAGAGAAAGATTGCATGGTAATTGAAGTATGGAATCAAAAAGCATGAGAACATTTTAAAGCTCAGATACATTGTTTATATATACATATCTTTGTTTGCATCACCAAACAACATCAAATATATCATATTCTTATCATGATTATAGTGTTCAGATAAAAAGTATATAAAGTATTTTATTGAAGTCCTTGTTTTCAAAGGGTCATATCTCCACAGCCACTGGATCAAATCACATGACCTAAAAGCCAAATGGTAGCCAAGAGTAAGTGATATATTTGGTATTATCAAAGTAAAATGAAATTCCCATGGGTATTTGCAAGATACTTTATGTCCTGGATTTAAATTAGATATTGAAATATTTTTTGAAGTCACTGCATCTTTTGCACTAGCCTATTGCTCAATCCCTCTCCTGCCTTTTTCCATGTCATCCCTTGCCATCTAACCCAATGTGATTAATTTTGATCTCATTTGACCATATAGCTTGCTTCCAGTAATTTACAGTTCAATTCTAATGGCTTAAAGCAAAGTTTATCCTAGCTATCTTGTAATGGTTAGAAAAAGGGTATTTCTTCATCACAACAGCCTTTATTCCAGCTTTTCTAAGGTAATTGCAGATAGTCTGAGGGGAAATGGTGTGGTTTTTGATGTCCTGAAGTATTTTAGTCACTTTAATAGCATTTTCAGCATTTTTAGTTTCAATAAGTCATATGGCATAATGCATGTTAGTGTCATATTCTGTCACCCATCTTATTAACTCTATCCCTCTGAAACAACTCCAGGAAATTCCCCTTGAAAGCTATGTTCCTCTTGCTGTGTTCTCTAACCCTCCCTGTTACTAAATATGATTGCATCTTATTAACTACCTTGATAACTCCATCCTTCCAGGGTTACTTCAGGTAATATTCTCTAGGATATACACTCCATTTAGCATTCCTTGTAACTGCCTTGACTTGACACCACCTTACCTTGCCATTCCAACTTTATTTCTCCAGACTTACTTCAGGTTTACTTTTTCAATAAGCTACTATTATAGTAGATCTGGGTAGAGACTAGTGTAAATCTCTAGGTACATATCCTGGTGTCAAAGGTAAAGGGTAGGCTCAACTATGATTAGCCTAAGAATAAAGTACAGGTGCAAATGTGAAATGGTACCAGAAAAGCCTCTTGACAAAAATGGAGGCAAAGTAAGAACACTGGGCTTAATAAAATAAAGAAGTGCTTGTCAATGAATATTGCAAGTGTGGATGAAGGAGTCTGCCAATGGAGAGTCACAAGCAAAATGGTATTTACTAGAACACACAGTACAAGGTGATTAAGGTAGAATAAAGTGGTATTAAAGACAAAAGTAGTATAAGAAGCAAAGGAGGCAAAGTATGCTATTTTATAGTACAGTAAATAAGGTTAAGACTCAGTTGAATGAGTTAGAATCCATGACTAATGGTAACTAAGTGATCTGTGTGAAAATGAATTAAATGTAATGGAAGCAGGCTGTTACACTAGATGTTACACAAGGCCCAGGTAGAGACTAGTATAGACCTTGTTAGCTAGGGCTAAGGAAAGGCTTGACTATGACTAGCCTAAGAATGAAGGACATTGTTATGGCTTCTTGCCATCCTTGTCCTTGATACTTGATATACTCCTTGATGAATGCTCCTAATCTGTCCTTGATAACTGGTAGGACTTTTAGCTAGTAGCCTCTAACTAGGCAAAGAGAAAGTGATGAGACCACTACTCTTATATAAACCTGATGCCAGCAGCACTAGTAAGGGCTAGCTTGTATAATCAGCTAAGAGGTCAAGAGAGCAAGACTGGGAAAATCCCAGCTTGCATCCCCTGCCTTATATATTGTCAGTGCTTATACACAGACCAAGTACAGGAGGTCTACCCTAGACTATACTATCTATGGACACCAATAGCATAACTGGCTCTTATTAGAAAGGGAAGGGGAAAGCATGGAGTGGCAACAAGAAGTGAGGTAGTGGCCTCATGGATCAAGGAATAGAATGAAAGAGAAACCAACCATGAGAATGTGGAAGAATGGAAGTATACTGGTTCTTAGATATAAAAGAAACATGGCCACTATAAGGCCAAGAAGATCCAATCTGGATCTTTGCCACAGATGCAGATCCTAATCTAGATCCTGAGATTAGATATCATTAGGGACTGTACCTGGATCTCATTTGAGATCTGCCATATCATGTTACTAATACCTGGTGCAGGAAAATATCTCTGATATATGGACTTAGCCTTAGCCTAGGATTAATCTTATAAGGATACTCATTTGCACAATCACATGCTCCTGGTCACATGACTATGTAACCATTTGCATCACATGCTCAACAGTTCCCATGGTCACATGCTTAAGACCATTGTGTTCACTAGTCATGTAACAGACATTATGCAAATGCAAAACAGCATTAGAAGCCTTTCAATAAAGTTTGGAGGCTAAGTGAGAATGCTGGACTTGTAAAGACAATGGAGTGCTTGTGATACTAGTTGCAAGTAAGGATCTCTTCTGAGTAAGAATGGAGATAAAGAGATATACCAAGGCACTAGGCATAAGATAACTAAATAGATTTCAAGAACTATGGATTGGAAAACAAGGTAAAAGTAGTATAAAGAGCAAGGAGGCAAAGTATGCTACTTTATAGTACAAGAATTGAATTCAAACTCAGTTATAGTGACTTCAAAAACCAGCCCAATGTCTAACCCCAATCTGGTATGTAAAGTATACCATAATTGTTATGGATTTAGACCAACAGCAAGATAAAACTACCTCAGAGGGTGCCCAATTCTGGAGGGACAAAAGAATGAAAGCCTAGAGAAGGCACTAGGAAACAAGGCAAACCCATTCTATCCTTGATACTTGAGTTGGCCTTGGTGGATGCTTCTAATCCTGTTCTAGATGTCTGCTGAGGTTTTTGGTCAAGTGGCCCCTAACTTGGCAAGAGAGAGAAGATAAGACCTGGACCCCTATGTATAAACCAAAGCCAGACAGACAATGAGAGCTGAAGGGATATCCTTCTTGGATCAAAGCCTTAGATCATAGCTGTAGATCTAGCCTGAGATCACAAGAGAGCAAGACTGGGTTTTCCCAGCTTGCACCTCCTGCCTTATATATTGTCAAGGTCTGCACACAGACCAAGTACAGGAGGTCTACCCTAAAGTGTGCTATCTATGGGCACCAATAGCTAAAGTAGCTCCTACCTCTATATAGATATATAAGAGAAGCATGGATCAGGAATGAGGAGTGAGGCAGTGGCCTCGCAGATAAGGAATGGAGAGGAGAGCTGCACACCACAAGAATATGGGTAGAATGGAAGGAAAGATGCACAGGCTTACAGATATGACAATGGCATGGCTACCATAAGGCCAAGGAGATCCATTAGATCTCTGCCACAGATCATATAATCTCAATCTCATCTAGATCTGCCATATCAGAGATCTGATACCTGTGCATGGGAACTCTGAATAGCAACTAAGACCTAGCCTAGGGTTTGCCTTGTAAGGCAGCTTGTTTGCATGATCACATGCTCCTGGTTACATGACCAGTCGCATTACATGCTCCAGAGCTCTCACAGTCACATTGTAGACTGCATATATGGTGAGACCATAACATAAACAAGTGCTTTAGACTGGAAAACCAGTCTATGCCCTTGTTCCTTTATATATTGCTACAAAGTGTGCATGGACCAGGCCATGAGAAAGACATGAGGTAGCTGGTATATAGAGAACAATGCTAAATAAGGAAATAGGGCAAAGGGAAACTAAATAGAAACCAATGGCAAATAGAGAGTAATTAGTAAAAGAAAGCAAGGCAAAGGTAAAGTATGACATTAGAGGGCTAGGTTATAACATCAGAGAAAGTCTAGGCTACAATGAGGTAAAAGGCTATACTATATGAGGTATAAAGGCTAGACCAGGCTAGATCCAACCTCATGGCATGATAAAATATAAGATGAGATAAGATAAGATAAGATCAAAGAAAGCGGTCAAAGATAGTAAATAGTAAAGAGAACTTAGCTTAGGGTAAGAATGAAAAATAGCCCCTAGCTAAGTAGTGCCAGTATATAACAAGTATTTCTTTGAAAATTCCCAACAGATTTTTGATTCTTGACATATTTTACTCTAAGCCACTTAATTATGCCCTACAAGTTACTCCCTATGAGTTATCCTCTTCCAAATAGTTTGGCAGTGTCCCCACAACTGTCACAAGCATTTGATGGAGTTCATATAATCATCACATTCAAAATGTTACACTGCAAGACTTTGAGCAACTATATCTATAGTCTTGATGTGTGCTCCTGCTACTACTAGGGGTTCTGCTGAAGCCTAACCTTTGAACTAGAGGCTAGGAGAACTAGGAAAGAGAGACATTAAGCCAAGGAACTTGTAAAAACCTTAGAGGTTCAAGTGCACAAGACTGGAGACTCCAGCTTGAACTTGGACCCCTTTTATACTATTGTTTCTTGAGCACAGACAAAAAAAGTGTGCCCTGCCCTACAATAGTGTACAGTAAGCTGCTCAATGGCAGAAAAAGAGTAAAAGTCTAGAAATACATGAGGAAAACAGGTAGTATGAGATCATAGGCTAGATTAGCCTAGGCCTAGTGAAGTGTGAAGTGGTGAAGATGTGAAATGGTGACATAGTGAAGGGGTGACATGGTCACATGATGTAAACATATGAAGAGTTAAAGGAAAATGCAATAGAGTAAAAAATGAAATAAAAGGGAAAATGGGCATTATAATACAAAGAGACCTTAGCAGATTTATAAACTGCTTTGAAGCAGGAGTTGTCAGAATTTCTTAATCAAAACTGTGCTTTAAAATATCTTCAGAACTAGAAAAAGGGTTGTTGAATTGATAAGTACCTTGCTTTTGGTTTTCAGAGTTTTCCAAGGCTAAAACAAGGGTTGCATCCATTAATAAGTATCTTGTTTTCAGTTATCTGAGTTTCCTGGTGCATCCTCTTAGAATGGGGGTTTTCATCTCTTTATTTTAGAGTTCTGAGTTTAGCCATATTAACTGTCAGGTTGTTTAACAGTGTCTGTATAACTGTCCCAGAGTTCTTCTCTTGCCAGTTTCTTGTTATAACACTCTTTTTTTCTTTTTACATTACATGATCTTATCTTATCTTTTCCACATGGTTATCTAATCTTTATCTTATCTAGGACACATGACAGGTCACAAGACCTAGGGTGTAGGGTTAGCCTCATGCCTTTGTCCTATATGCTTCTTTTCATTTCTATCACTTCTCTTTCATTTAAGAAGCTGGACCCTTGATGGTTCCCAGGGAAGCTTCTCTTCTTTTTGATCCCTGTGCTGCATGTATGGGAATATTCCCATTAGAGTCTTGGTCTGTGCACATATATTGTTGATATATAAACTGTATCCTTAGCATCTCAAAGCCCCAGCTTTGAGCACTTGTAATTCTACTTGTGTTAACTCTAAAGCTACTCCTTAACTCTTCTCCTTTTCCTGAGCTTTTGGTACTATGATCCTCATGGTACATAATATCTTTCCTCTATTTAATCCAATATTGCTGGTAAACATATCCTAATACCTGAATCTCCCTTCTCTAACCTCCCTGGAACTGCTATAGTTAGTTTTAACCCCTTATATAGCAGTTTGTTACCACAAATGGACCTCTATTGTGTCTGTGGGTACCCTGCCCCCTTATAAGCTATGCATACAAGTTATAAAAGAAGTGCAAATGAACATGGTGTGCAATTGCCAGCCCCATCCCATACTTTACTGTTATGACTCTGGATACCAGAGGCTACACCTAGATGAAGTGGAGGAGGAGGAACATGAAAAGAAAAACTCTAATGGAGGTTTCTGAGAGGAGCAACCAAGGAGGGAGCGATGAAGGAGGACTCAAAGGAAACTTGTGCCTGAGCAACTAAGGGCCTGTCCTAGAAAGGGCTGGTATCCAAAGAAGTGCAAACTTGCAGAATACAAAATGATAAAGTCTGAGGAGACTTTACCACCTGCACCCATCCCTTATATATTGCCTAGGGAGGTGCATGGACCAACTAAGTATGGCCTACCCTAGAGTACTACTATCTATGTAAACCAATAGCAGTAAGGGCACACTATTAAATACAGGAGGAAAAAGCATGGAGCAGATATAAAGGAATAAGGCAGTGGCCTCGCAGATAACATGTGTGAAATGAAAGAGAAGGTCAGGGTACAACATGAGGATGGGGATCTCTGCCACAGATGAGATCATATCTCAGGATTCGTCAGATCTGTGGAGATAGATCAGATCGTAGATCAGGAAGATCCTGGGCAGATCCAGGAAAGATCCTCAGAAGTGTCACATGACCACTGACTGTGAAGTACTCATAAAGTATTGCCAAGCCCTAGGCTAGGGTTATCCTGAAAAGGAGTAGGATTCCCACGATCACATGATGTGAAAGTGGTAGTTGCAATAGGTTTGCAACATTTACAAGTTCTTTTCAAGTCTAATACACATTCTATCTCTATGTCCATTATTACTATAAGCCTATTCAAGCAAAGGTCTGTGAAATGCATGTCTTCCACTAGTTACCACCATCCACATGTTCCTGCCTCTCTCACCAATATCATCCTTCCTTTGCCCCTCTTTTACTTAGTTCAATGTTGCTTAGATTGCACATGAGTCCCCTTCATATGATATCTTCCTGCATTACTTTATTCCCCAGCATTAGCCAGTGCCCTGATCCTTTAGCCACACTAGAAAGCATGCATAGAGCCAGTTGGCAGCACATTTGTGAATGGAAGTTACCTAGATCATCTCTGCTAATAACCTGCTGCCTTACAAATCTATATATGAGCTGTAAGAAAGGTTAAGCAGTTTTCTAGTGCACTGTTTTATCAGACTTGCCCTATTCTCTTCTCATACAAGTTCCTTAAGTCTAATTTACCCCCATTTTCCTCCCATTCCACACTGGCATTGTAAATTCATGCTGGCCATTACCATTTACACATTCTTATTTGTTCCACCTTTTCATTTCCCCCATTTTTTTACTGCCACTACAAGTTCCAGCTTCCCCGCTATCTTTTTCCTGCCCCATTCTTGTCCCACATTGCATTATAACACCATTAACTGCCCCTGTCCACATTCAAACACACACAAGATGTTAAATTAACAATTTCTTTTTCTATTTACCTATACTGCACCATGCTATGACAAGGATTGCTTTGGGACAATGTATTATGAGAATAAGGGTGGAGAATACCAGGATAATATAAGAATACCACAAGTACAAGCACAAAGTAAATGAGTGGTTATAAGCAATGCAAGTTTTTCTTTTCTTTCCATTTTCTTTTCTTTCTTCTTACTAATCTATGATTCTAACACTTTCTCTTTCACTTTTCTGAGCCATCTTTTTGTTATGCACTCAGCAAATACTGACAGTCTTGTCACATAACTATGAGACTCACTTGCCTAAACAAGATTAACCCTAGATATAGATTTGGTTCTTTATTCAGAGTATTCTCTATACATGATAATAGTCACATGATATGGAAGATCTCTAGATAAGATCTAGATCTAATGCTAATGATATCTGATCTAACAGATCTAAATTAGGATCAATCTGTGGCAGAGGTCCAGATGGAATCTCTTTGGCCTTATAATAGCCATGCCTTATTTATATCTGCTGTTTCTGCATTTTTCCTTCCATTCTCCCACATTCTCATGGTGTGGTTCTCTTTTCTTCCATTCTTGATCTACAAGGCCACTGCCTCACTTCTACCCTTTGCTCTATGCTTCTTTATTTATCAGCATGTGCACTTACTGCTATTAATGCCCTTAGATAGTAGTTACTAATCCTGTACTAAGGCTATATGCCTCTGCTGTAATATATATATGGATAGGGAGATACTTGGAGTTTCCCCAGTCTTGATCTTCTGTAACATTTAGTGTCTTTACTTTACTTTTCTTCTCTTGTTCTTACTAGTTGTGGGTTATTTTTATAACCCATATTCCTTTCTGTTTGCCTTGTTAGGGGCCACTAGCTCAAAAGCCCTCTTGCTATTGTTGTCATTACTGTCACATGCCAGTCTGCATTATATATCAGAGGTATCTCAGTTAGATGCATAATACTTTTTCTTTCTAGGTTATTTCCACCCAGTTTTGGTTCTTTCTGTTAACCTGTGCTATTCTTGTTTATTTGGAGAACTCACTCTAAAACAGGAATAGTGTTATGAACTAACACCACTAATTAAGGTTTACTTTTCACTTTATTCTATTATATTACACTTTCTATTTAGTTTTGCTTTTAGCCCCTTTTTCTATGCTCTATTTCTTTATTTAGCTAGCTTATATAGGCCTTATGGCCTGGTCCATGGACTTTGGCTAATAATATATAAGGGCAAGACTTTAGACTGGAGAATTTAATCTAAAGCACTTGTTATTGCTATCTCTTTTCCTTTTCTGTGTGATCTGCTTGTGTGAGCATCCCTCAAGACTGCTTCTGGTCTTTGAGTTGAGTCCATAACACATAACTTCAGGGGCTTCCAGGATATTCTGGAGTTTTTTCAGAAAAGGATCAGGAGAAGTTTCCCTAGGTCAAATAGAAATCAGCTTTACCTTGTGTAATATGCCCTTGTATAATTCAGTGTCCTAATTTACTAAGAGGGTGGAGATGGAGAAGAGAGCAGTTTCATGGCTCAATGCAATAGACAGGCAAGACAAAAAGCATTAAGCCTAGTTATAATAAAAGAAGGTCCTTAAAATTCCCTTAGAAATATCATTACAATCTGAAGGTGCTTCAAAGTAATCTGAAGGATCAGAGAGTAAGCTGGAAAGCTCAGTCAAAGTAAGAACAAAGTTAAAATGGATGTGTTTTCATTGATATTCAAACTAAGGTACTATATACAGAGATATAGTACTTATACTCTCAGAGTAGCAAAATGTCTAAGAAAAAAAAGAAGATAAGACTGAAGTTGTCTCAGAAGCAAGGGCAGATGTTAAATTATCCTGGAGATAAATGGAGATGTCAGGGATGACAGTGTCAAGTCATGTCAGACTGAAACTGCAAAGTGACAGAAAGAGGCACGAAAAAACAATAAACAGAAATAGAAGGTAAGAATGGAAAAAAGTATGGAATTGTGACAGATTGGATTAGAGGGAACAAATTGCAAACTAAGAATATACTAAATAACTAAAAACAGAAACTGATTGAAGTCAGAGTTAAATCAGAAAGAAAATTGTTATAATCACTTTTTACTTTTCACATCACGTGACCATGAGACACTTTTACTTTTCACCTTTTCACCTTTTCACCTCTTCACATTGTCACACTTTCACATTTCACTCTTTCACATCTTCACTCTTTCACATATCACGGCCTAGACTATGACATCATGCCTGGCAGTCTCCTCATGGAACTGCTAAGGTACTCACTCTCTTATTGCCATTGGTCGGCTTACTGTAGCTTTACTTAGGGCCGGAGCCAGTTACATGGTCCGTGCACTTTACTGTAGCATATATAAGGGGCTGGCATAAGCTGGGGTTTTCCCTCAGTCTTGTGCACTTGAGCTCTACGCTTTATACAAGTTCCTTGACCCAATCCACCTCTTGCCTAGTTCACTTGGGACCTAGCTAAAAACCCAAGCTTTGTTGTTTGAACGCGATCACTAGGACGACTTCGCCAGTTTCAGCAACGGCAGAGCAAAAGCCGTTTCACTTGCACAAGACTAGCAACTAGTCGTCGCGTAAAGATTATAGAAAAGTTATCAGGTGTTTTCAGACTTGTATGCCAGCAAGGAGAGTTAACCTTTGGGGTCACGAAGAACAGCTGTTGGAGTTTGTAGAGGAAGCGATTTTAGGTTTTGAGGACGACCCCTTAGGAGCCGAATCATTCACCAGGAGATTTACGGAGTTTGACTATCAGGTGCAGAAAGATTTCGAAGCTAGGAAAGCCAGGGACAGGAAAGTAGCTGCGACAGAAAGGCTCAAGTCCCTTAGATCGTCGGATTCACTTCGAGCACCCAGGAGACGTCTGACGAAGGTCTGCGGAGAGCCGATATTATACCACCTAAAGAAGCAAAGTGTCGGCCCCAAGAGATCCAAGAAGGTTCGACGAGGAGACGAGCGAGGAACAGCCCGAGGAGGTATTAGAGCTAGGATCGCCAATCCTGCAATCGCCGGAGCTCGTAGCATCTCCCCAATACCAGGGTTCGTTATTCGCCGCTCTGGAAGAACCCCCTCGCCGGTCCCAGTGGATCCCCTTCCCGATTTCCCCCCAACACCCTTCTCCGCGTTTACCCCAGCAGCCCTCGAAAATGTCTGGAGAACCTTCGACAACTGAAGACAAGGTCTCGCAGCTGTTAGGGAAAAAGATAGAGGATCCAGGTAAATGGAATGGCGATAGACAGACATGGAGATAGGGCAACAAACTTTTGCCGATACCCGGGAATGCTTCAAGTGCCATAAGAAAGGGCACATCTCCAAAGACTGCACGTCGAACCTCCCCTTCACTCCTCCTTCCGATTTTCGTCCCCTCCGATCTAGAGTCGTCCGATACGGCGATTTCTCCGCGCAGCCGGACGCGCATGGTTGGCACACTGCTGAACCAGTCAACATGCGCGAGCTCGCGGCAGAAGCAGAAGAAGAAAGAAAACGTTCAGCAAAGGTCCAAAGCCAAGGGATGCCTTGGTCCTCAGTAGAAGAAGCTGAGGCATTTTTTAGAGATAAGTTCGCCTTAGAGGCGAAACAGGGTTTTCAAATAGGGTCTTGAATAGTCAAGGTGTTCAAGGTCCCTCTCCAATTCAATTTAATAGTCTTTTCTTTCCTTCTACCATTGACACTTATAGGAACGTAGATCGTAACTGTAAAGTGGACTTTAATAAAATTTCTAGTAACACCTCAGAGGGGTCTCGAAAGAGCTCGGTCACAGGTGATAAAAAAGTGACGCTTAATTCCTCTAACAAAAAAGAAAAAAAAGTTTTTTCCACTTTCT
>JBBPJW010000358.1:0-34091 GCA_038088935.1 Pulveroboletus aff. viridisquamosus
GAAAGCTGATTTGACATCAACTTGGTGAATCTTGAGGTCATATTGTGCCACAAGTGCTAAGAGGGATCTTATGGTGGCAAACTTAGTAACCAGTGTGAAAGTATTGAGATAGTCTAGCCCATACTCCTGCGTATACCCTTTTTCCACTAGTCAAGCCTTGTATCACTCAATCTTACCACTTAGTCTGCATTTGATTTTGAAGACCCACTTTAAGTCAACAATCTTGCAGTTGGGTAATTGATCAACTTCTTTATACAGGCCAATGTTCTCAAAAGCTTTCAATTTAGCTTCCATTGCAGCACACCATGACTCACCATCTGGGCAGTTTATGGCTTCATGGTACATAAGTGGCTCATTAGAACTTGAGTGCAATGCCTTGTGGACCATGGAAGCTCCTTCCTCTATGTGTCCTGGGTCACACATTGCATCATTGTCAGTCTCAACTGGCATAGGTAAGTAGTTTTGAGCAGTTTCTGGCTGGTGCTCATTCATCTGACTCTTTTCCCTGTGGTAAGGATTTATCAGGAAATGATCATCATTATCTTACCTCAGTGGTCAATGGACTTACTGTGACCTGTGCAGCTCAGGTATCAGAATGGAGACTAGATATGAAAATACTGGTGCTGAAATTTTGGGGGCACATTTGGACTGTGGAGGCATTGGACTATTGGAGTGCATGTTAGGTTTATCCCTCTGGCTTTGCCTTGAGTGCACAAATGTGCTTGACAGTCCTTCTTATAGTGCACTGATCTTGTGTGATTGTTGCTGATCACTTCTTTCCTCATCCTCACCTTCCATTGTTATCAACCCCCCAGCATCATCAATGTCTTTGGCATCATCATTGGTCTGCTCAGTCACAACTTCAGAGAACATTTCAGATGCATCACCTTTATCAACTGCTAGAGTGAGGTGATAAGCTGAAGTTGAGCCACTTTCTTCTCTTGCATGCAAGTCAGATGCATCAAATGTAACATGATTTGTTTCTGGTGTGTTTCCCTCATCAAAAATAACATCACATGACTCAATAATCCGGCCATTTTGATGTTCCATGCATATAAAAGCTTTATGATTTGACATGAAACCCAGAAAAATGCATTTGATCAATTTAGAATCAAGTTTGTGCTGTTTTGCATCCAGTACATGGACATGCACCTTGCAATCAAAGACATGAATGTGTCTGACTGATGGTTTGTTGCCAGTAAAGGCTTTATGTGGGATCAGGTTGTCTTTGAGCACATGTATTGGGAAACAGTTTAGAAGATGCATTATATATAGTATATGTTATGCACCACACTGAGTGCACTCCATTATTAACCCAAAACTGGTGAGTGGTGAAGGCCCATGGCAATAACAAGATGAGCTTTTAAGACTAGAGCTCCAAACTAGGCAAAAGAAGGGAATTGAGTGGAACCCCCCATATAGACAAGTTAATGTTACAAGAGGATAAGATTGGAGAAACCCTGAGTCCTTACCACCCTGTATATATATTGCTAGAGGGCACAGCCTCCATACACAGGATGACTAACTACTATCTATGTGAACCAATAGCAGTAACCTCTCATGCCATCTTAAATAGAAAATAGGGCATGGGACATATGAGTTAGAAATAAGGCAAGGGCCTTGTGGATCAAGAATAATAAAAGAGGGAACCACAACCATAAGGATGTGGAAGAATGGAAAGAAAGCATACTCATAAAGGTGAATATAAATATGGCCAGGCCACCATAAGGCTGAGGAGATTACCATCTAGATCTCTGCCACAGATTGATCCTAATCTAGATCTGTTAGATCAGATATCATCATAATCAATCTAGATCTCATCTGAGATCTGCCATATCACATGACCAATACTTATATGCAGGGGTAAACTCTGAATAGAACCAAACCCAAATCTAGGGTTAACCTTGTTTTGGCATAGAAGTCTCACAATCACATGTTGAGACCATTAGTGTATGCTTGAAGCATAACAGTATAGCATCTGACCAAAAATGATTTGGCAGGCATGCATCACTCAGCATGATGCAAGCTATTTCTGTTACGACTCTGAAGACCAGAGACTACACCTAGACGAGGACTGAGGAGTGGGAACACTGAAATGAAAGGGAATCCTAAAGGAGGCTCTGATGTGGAGCAACCGAGGAGCTACTGGTGATGTCGACGAGGAGGACACGGAAGAGACTCGAGCGCGTGACTAATCTTGGATCTTGCCTCTGAAGGGCCTGGTCTTTGAGAAGAGCTTAACTGTAAGCCTAATACTGCTGTGGTACGAAGTGATAAAGTCTGGAGGACTTTACCACCTGTAGCCAGCCTTTATATACTACGGTAAGAGGTGCATGGACCAAGTACATCCGTGTCTACCCTAAGGTAATACAGTAAGCTAGCTAATGGCATAACTGGAGCAGCCTTGTGTAGGCCGTAAGGGAAATGCATGGAGCGGTAATGAAGGGATGTGGGGGAATGGAAGGTAAGGGGTGAGGTAACAACGAGGACGGGGATCTCTGCCACAGATGAGATCCAATCGGCAGATCCGTCAGATCCAACAGATGAGATCAGATCCATAAGATCAGGATCAGGGAAGATCCGGGGACGATCTAGGGAAGATCCTAGATGTGCCTCGTGCCACTAACCTTATAGGTACTCGTATAATATATGCCTTGGTCCTAAGCTAGGGTTTAGCCTGAATAGGAATGGGATTCCCACGATCACGTGAAGTTGAAAGTGGTCGTTGCATAGATTGCAACAATTTCCACTATGGTGTGGTTTATGCACTTGACCATTCTGTTCTCCTGAGAGGTATAAGTATTTGTTGTTTCATAATGCATTCTCTTTTTCTTTAGATACACCTGAAAATCCCTTGACACATATTTCCCACCTCCATCAGTGTAAAGGAGATTAGCACCCTTGCCAGTTTCAGCTTCCACCTAATGGAAGTACTTCTTTGTCAAGGTAAGGGCTTCAGCTTTGGATTTCATCAGCTTGACCACTAATCAATATGAGTAGCCATCAATAAAAGTAATGAAGTAGCAGTGTCCAGTGTGAGATGTCATTTCCATTGGTCTGCAAATATCTAAATATGTCCAGTTGTTATAATCATTTTTTACTTTTCACATCACGTGACCGTGGGACATCTTTATTCTTTCACCTTTTCACTTCTTCACCTCTTCACACTTTCACATTGTCACATCTTCACATTTCACTCTTTCACACCTTCACTCTTTTCACATATCACAACCTAGACCATGACATCATGCCTGGCAGCTTCCTCATGGAACTGCTAAGGTACTTGCTCTCTTATTGCCATTGGTCAGTTCACTGTAGCATACTTAGGGCCGGATCCCTTTACATGGTCCATGCATCTCACTGTAGCATATATAAAGAGGCTGGCATGAGCTGGGACTTCCCAGTCTTGTGCACTTGAGCCTTTGGCTTTATACAAGTCCTTGACCTTTCCTCTACTTCCTTTTGCCTAGTTCCACTGGGGTCTAGCATAAAACCCAGTCTTTTGAAGTTAGTAAAAGTGATCACTAGGATGAATCAGCGTTTTTAGCAACGGTTAAGAAGATAACCATTTCACCAGTAAAGAACTTAAGGCAATTTTGTGTCTGATTTGATAGGGATAATAGCATGGTGCTGCTTTCCATCAAGGCAAGGCTTGCAACAATTGATGCACTCCTCTCACTTATTGATATCCATTCCTGTAACCATATCTTTTTGATACAGGTTGAGGACTGCACTAGGGTACACATGGCCAAATAAACAGTGCCAAGTGTCAAGGCTAGCCTTAGATACTTCAGAATGAGATACATAAGCAGACAGAGGATGATTTGGGTCAAGGAAATGTGAGGGAAAGTGCATAATGTAGGCTCTTTGGTCCTTGATGCAGTTGAGTGCTTTGAGCACATAAAGTGAGTTGTGTTTGTGTCCTATACCTACAGTCTGGTCTCCATCTTTGATGTAGCAGGTTGTGTCATTGAAGATCACTTGTATTCCATGCTTGATAAGGCACAAAATGGACATGAGGTTGCCATCCAGGGCAGGTACATAGAACACATTATAAAGTATTATCTCACTAACTTGACCATTTTCAAGTTGCAGGTTGAAACCAATATACCCAACACTGAATGCATAAATGGAAGATCCATTACTAATGATGACAGATTGGGAAGAGCTAAAGAAATGGTAGGTCTTAAATCAATTTTGCTGTAAGCTCATGTGGACAGATGCCCCAGAATTAATAATCCATTCCTTTCAAAATGTTTGGACATCTTTATATGCCATGAAGAGTTGAAGAAGAGGTGAAAAGTCACTTATAGCTGTTTAAGTGATCTGGGATTAGCTCACTATCTCCTTCCTTAGGTTTTTCATTTGCCTTGGCTTCAGAATCCTTATTTGCCTTATTTGCCTTCTTCTTTTGGCACTTTGCCACAAAATGGCCTGGTTAATCACAGTAAGAGCATTTTCCTTTTCACTTCTTTCTCTGCTTCTCAGCCTCATTACCCTTTGCCTTAGTTTTTGTCATGGCCTTGACCAACAATGCAGCTTGTGCTGCAGACTTTTGGGTTTGTTCTTCAATGAGAACTTGGGCAATGACACAGTCTGTTGATAGCTTGTCACTGGTGGACATGAGAATGGTGTGAAGTGTTGAGTAGAAAGGTGGTAAGGAGATTACCATGGCTATGGCAATAAGGAAGTCATTAAGAGATTGACCAAGAGTAGTCAGTATGTTGGCCTTTTGTCACATCAAGGTTAACTGCATCTCCATGGAAGAGCTATCCAACAGGTTACTGTGGAATAGTTCATTGATCAGGTAAGTAATTGACTGTTTTCCTCTTCCTTTGTAGCACTTGCTCAGCTTTTGCCAGACCATCTGCACTGTTGCAGCATAGAATACCCCACTAAGGGGTTCATCCTTTAAGATAAGTGTGATTTGTGCACAGGCCTCCTTGTCCTTCTCAAGCCACTCTAGGCACTCAATAGGACATGTTATCATGTCTGGTTTACTTTCTTCACCAGTGACAACTCTCCAGAGGCCTCTAACATCTAGGATGGTTTGAATGCAGAATTTCCACATCTGAAAATTTGCACCATTGTTGTCAAGAGATGGAACATCATACAGGCAGCTAGATGCCTGTGTGGTATGCTTGGAGGTAGTTGATAAATTGGTGGATGGAGATAAGGAGGGGCCTGCAGCTGAAATGGAAGGAATGGAGCTTGTGGGGTTCATAACCTTTTAAAAGGGGCAATTCAGAGGATATCACACTATACACAAGTAGACCTCAGTTTCGTATGAACGAAAGACGGAGGTGCAACGTGGCAGTGTCCGCACTCAAAAGGACGACGCGATTATGTAAGGAAATGTCCGGCGTACGCCTCGGAAAGAAAGGAATGACGAAGGAGAAAGGAGAGTGAAGAGGAATGAAATAAATAGAATAAAATTTCAACACATATATACGTCACACCTTAGCTACAGTATACATAGAGAGGCGATCTTCCCCTGTAGTATCATCATTCCCTCGAATCACCCGTTCTGTTCTGAAGTGTTCCCACCGCACTATTGATTGCCCATACTCCTTAACGCGGCCTCCACCACAATCACTCCGCCGTCTCTTGGTGCTAACCAATTTGACCGTAACGTTTGGTACACAAGCCATTTCCCTGATGTACTGGCCACCTCAGCGTTCTCCACTCGGGTGTCCGCTGAGTTTAATATCTGGCTGGCGCACAGTCTTCAACCTTATCGCAAGCTGACTGAGACTCCTTGGTATTATATTGGCCTCGTGCCGCTCGCGGAAGCAAAGTCTAGACCTGGACGTGTCTTTTGTCATGGCATGGATGATTTGACCTACCAGCAGGTTTGCCGCTGCAATTATCTACAAAACTAGCTCACGAACGAGCGAGGACAAGCTCCTCCATCCTCAGTGATATGTCGACGTCCAATGTCATGACCCCGTAGCACGTAAATATCGGTGGATCGTGCAGCAAAGTGGACACATTACATTGAAATACGCTCTACACCGATTGACACCCAAGTGCTGTGTTCCAAAGTCGAAGCGGGGAACCTTCGAGAGTACGAGTAAGAGTTAGCCTCGAAGAAGAGAACCCATAGCCCTCCGCCCTCCTCAACGGCTCCTACTACTGCAAGTCGTGTCCTATTCTATGCCTCGTTGTGAACCGTGGGGCTAGAGCATCCACTCTATTAAACACACCATTTACGCCACCGAAAGCTTCAAAAAATTACAGACACAGCAACGACTCCATAGGGATCTGATCCATGCTGCGTACCTGCATATTACAATCGGTTTGAGGCTCTCAAAGGCACTCTCGTCACGGCGTACATGACCCGCAAAGACCGGAAACGACAAGTTGCTAGCGGTCACTGTACTTGGGACCCTACGTGACGTGGCAAAAGGTCTTCAGTTGAGCGGAGGAAATAGACGGTTTCCAGACGTTGAACTCTGGGGCATGCCTCGTCTCCTGGGATACTCTCGGCTTTCCGTACTTGATTTGACTCGTACTAGTTGAAGACGTTGAGAGTCTGTCTGTCTGTGCGTAGAAATGCAATTAGACTGCAATCCTCTGGGACTGTCTTCTCGATTGACTATGTGAATGACTGGTCAGCAGCGTGACCGGAATCGAACAATCAAAAACGACACGCAGTAAAGTTTGTTATTGAAGGTGTCATGGATACCCTTTTATTCTGCTTCAAACCGACTTCTGTTCTCTTTGGTCAGTTCAACTGAAAGCCTGGCGAGTGCTTCTCCGTGAACCCCTCCCGAGTCCAAGGTTTGAATTTGTTGACTTTCCACCTCGAGCAGGGCAAGTCCATGGTATAATGAAGCAACTCCATGGAACATCCCCAAGGACAGGTCATAAACGTTTGATGAGGCGACTGCTTCGCCATGCGAGTGGCCCTGTGGTTAACATGCAAGGCTTGTGTGCTAAAGATTCCGATCAGTCAGTGTCGAACCGTCGAACAGCTACTGCGGCAAGTCTGGCGTTCGCTTCATCTGCTACGTGTCACATCAGTTGATCAACATATTTCTCACACAGGCATACGCAGTTTTCGAGAAAGACAATTAATGATAGTTGTGCATTCGTCATTAATCGTGGTAGATGCGCGTGAATGATCAGATTAACCCATAAATCGAAAAAAAAAAAAAAAAAAATGCAAAACGTCACTCCCCAACCGGATCCATGACCGGTTGCACTGTACCTCCCATATCTCTACCCGCTCCGATTGCTCGCCCCACCCACGTAGACCCCTTCGGCGGTCATGACAGCCGCGTGGCCACCGGGTGTTAGCATGGCCACGTTTCCACCCGGGGTCGCACTTGCCGTGAACCCAGTGTGGGTGCGGTAGAGGGCGCGAGTGGAACTGGTGGAGGAAGAGTGTGTAGACCAGAAAGAGTCGTAAGTGAGTGCGGTGGGGGCAATGGGGGTTGGAGTAAGTATGGGAGTAGTGGGTATGGGGGCGGATGGTTGGGAAGGAGTGGCGGGGTTGTGTGACGTAGAGGTGACGTGAACACCGGAGACGGGATAGATGGATACAGACCCGGACGCTGACGTGCCGAGAGAAGGTTGAGTAGTGTAGGTGGGAAATGTAAAGCCGGGCTGTGGATGGCTCATGGAAGGTTGTGAGGGTTGGACGTGGGGCAGAAAGGCGGGGAGGGGTATAGGGACGACGGGATGAGAAGCGGGCGTGGATGTGGACGTGGATGGGATGGCTGTCAATGGTTGATGAGGCAAGGTCAGGTGGGCTTGCGACTGCGATGGCATCTGAACTTGTGCCTGGAATTGTGCCAGACGTGCCAATAAGCTGGGATCGGAGAGATCAAACGCTGATGGCGGACGGTTCGTCGAGGTTGTAGCTGCAACAGACACGAGCGTCTGGACGGGTGGGTATGGCTGGGACTGTAATGAAGGTTGGGAGGAGAGGCGGCCGTCTGTAGCGGGGGGCTGCTCTGAAGGTGGTTGGGAAGGCTGCGCGACAGAAGCGGGCGAGAAAGGATCGCTGGTCGAGGTCAACGGACCCAGAGTTTGATCAGGCATCGCAGACGGTGCTGGAGACTGGATCTGGGTCTCGGCAGGCGAAGACGCGTCGGGAGGTGCAAGTGGAGATGGGCAGACCACGGTTGTATAGTGGGGTCGCTGTGCCACACCCTGTCGGATGTTGCGAAGATGGGAATGATGAAAGTAGAGGTTTTCAACCTCGTTCAGGTTTTGTCGTTGCTGGCCCAAGCGCGAGGATGAACAACAGGTGGACTGAGAACGAAATCGACTGTGACCTACCCAGCCGTGCTCGACCTTGAGTTTGGCATACTGGAGACGCATCTGGAGCTGTTTCGAGAGCTGACATGGAAGGGTCGGAACTCGGTAAGGGAACGGGCTGGGAGGATGTGGAGGTAGAACGAGATGAGACACACGTGGTTGGCTCTTGCTCGCTCGAGCGTTTGCCTTTTTTTTTTCTGTTCGAGTTCGTTTGGCTGAGACGATGCGACGACGACTGTTTTCTGTCGTGGACTGGACATGGACGTGGTCATGCTGGACGTCTGCTGTCGAGTCGAGATGTCGCGCGGGAGCACTATTTCGTCAAGAAAAGGTCCGTGCTGTTGACAGCCACCGACCAACCTAAAACTAAACTAGCTGGCAAGTGCACACAGGGGTTATTTTTCTATTTCCGGTAGGAGCCCACCCAGCGAGCCCCACTCTGCCTATCCTCGCCCCCGTATGAACACACGCATGCACTCCTGCTGCCCCCTAGGAACGCACATCATTACCCAGGGGTAGCGCACACGCCACCAGCTCGGAGAACGACGTATGGCAAAGTCACTCGCCTCTGCCACGATGGTGATGGTGGCAAACAGATATTAGACCGCCAAGGTAGGGTTGACGGCGTGTACATCTGGGGTGACGGGCAAGGGCTTACATGACAGCAAGGTGCTGTTTGACTGGGATGATGCTGGACATCTCGGTACCCTCAACGCTACCCGCCGATCCATGCTTGCCTGACAGCACGACCTCGGTCGTCGTGCTCCCAACGACTGGCACGAGGGGCATGCGAACGATGTCGCGGCATATCCTTGGCTGGGCGGCGAGGTCGGGTCGTGCATGACACTGGTTACAGGTCAACGTGATGATGTTCCTGGATAAAGCCGAGACGGATCCGGCTGCAAGGAAGGCTATGTGATTGGGAACGAATTGTTTTAAACGAAATGAGAGAGCGGGCACATCACCCGGCCGTGGATCGCTCCAAGGGGTTCGACGCGCCCGGCTTAGAGGATCTTGCTCGGTCGCGCGTGCTCGCGGAAAGACGCGGGTGTTCGTCTCCCCCATGTCGGCGTTGAGGAGGCCGTGTTGCCGTGCGTGACTGGACGGGGGCGGTTCAGATATAGTCGCGTCGAGTGCCTGCAGGGCTCCTTGGCAATAGGGTAGGTTACTATTCGTCGAGCCGGCCTCCACGTTGGCCTCGGATTCCCTGACGATGATAGATTGATGCTGAGAACGTTGGATGCGGTCGGATCGCGTTCAGTTTCAGGTACGGCTGATCTGCCTCGAGGCAGTCCGCGTTCGCGCGTTCATCTCTTCAGTCCATCTCAGCCTGGGCTTTTCCAGAGCCCACCTTCTTCCCCCCCAGATAGAGCGAGTACTTATCACCCGTGCTCGTCCTTCTTCCCCCCCTCTCCATCCTTTTCTCCGCCTCCCTCGCGTCCGCGGTTAGCCCCCACGATGGCGATCCTCCTCCAGACCACGTCGCCAGCTCCCGCACAGGCACAGGCAAGTCTCTTCTCGCCTCCCGCTCGCTTGCCTTGAGCCGGATGCTGTTGCCGTCTGCTCATTAAACCACTGACACATCCGCGCTTTTTCATACAGGGCCGCACTGTGCGCGCTGCCTCGACTTGGTCTCCTGCAAGTGGTCTGGCGCATACACGCCCGTGGCGTTCCTCACCTCTCGCTGGTCCTGCCTTTTCGACGCTGCCCCCCATCATCGCCGGGTCCTCCGAAGAGTCCCTCGAAATCGACATTGACCTACCTGACGGTCCACCAAAGCTCGAGCTGGCCCAACACTCGGCTTCCTCCTCGTCGTTCCAGTCGGACACGCCCGCACCTTCTACGTCGGGATACGGGTCGAGGAATACCAGTGGATCCGCGTCGGCACTCATGCTGGCCGAGGACCAGGCGAGCATCTCGTCTATTTCGTTGCCTGCGAGTCCGACTCCCCACCGCACTCCGTCCTCGTCACATGGCCACCCAAGTTCCCAGGCCCGCCCCTCACGCTTGTCGAAACCACCAGGACGTCGGCCATCCTCCGCCCAGGCACGTCTTTCCCCCAAAAGCGTGAGCGAGGTGTCCGTCACACCTCTACCGCGTGCACGGACCGTCTCTCATGGCCACTCTCGGTCAGCATGGCTCCCTGCCCAGCCTGTCGCTTCTTCCCCGACGCCAACAATGCCCCAAGCATATTCACAGAATTCTCCATCCCACAAGACGGCCCCCCAGCTCGAACCTAACTCCCCCAATCAACCCCCTTCCACCTCACGTGATCCCGCTGCGAACTGGATGTCATCCTCTCCCTTTGGCCCGGCGATGACCCCCAAGTTCTCGAGGCTCACCATGGCGTCTCCTGCTGTCGTCATGCCACTCAGCGCCAAGGAGTATCGCAAGCAAAAATCCAAGGTGCTGCCTGGAAGGGGCGAGAGAGAGCCCCCGATGACCTCGAATCACGTCACATTTACCGACAGCCCTATAGAACAGCCCCTCAGCGGTGTCCCACTGGTCACGGTTTCACCGCCGCCATCGGAACAGGCACATCCATCATCTGGTAATGACGGTTCTGATCGCCGAACTCAATCACAGCCACAAACCAATTACCCTCCAAAACCTCTCTCGCATGCTTCCTTGTCCGCCCAGCTCCAGTCTCAGCCACATCCTAGCTCAATGGCTAAACACAAGCGATCCCGCTCGCGTCCAAACACTCCTCCCCAATCCTCGCCTCTTGCTACCCGTCAACCCATCTCTCCTAAGTCCTCCTCCGGCACCTTTTTCTCTCTCGTTTCTACCTCTTCCTTGGATGGTGATGCTCCACTTCCATCTCCTTCCTATACCTGCGGCATCGATGACTCAGACACAACCAACGCCATACCGCCCGCCCAACCTCGTCCCCGTCGCCGCAAATCCTACCCAGACCGTGTCTCCAATGGCACCGGATTGAGTCTTCTCGAAGCCGTGAATCGCCTCTCCCAGGAAAGCACCTCCCTACACCGTCTCTCCGCCCTCTCTCAAGCCGATGGTACAAATCGACTCTCGGTTGCATCCCAAGCGAGTGGTTACACGCAGTTTTATGACATCGAATCAGACGGGGATAGTCGGGTGGTCGGTGGCGAACAGGGTAGAGGTGAGGATGGGAGTGGTGATGGTAGTAACCAGCAACGCGCATCCTTGGCAACCCAAAGTCTCGAAATTCTCTCCTCTACGCTCACCCGTACGGGTATCGACGACGTTCATCCTGACGGCGGCGGCGATTTGAGCGTTCCACTGAGCAGTGAACGAAATGGTAAACGCAACGTGCGTATGGTGCGCATATCCGATACTGTCCAGGTGTCGCCGGTGCCAGGATCGCGGCGACGTAAATTGACGAAGTTACGCCCAGTATCGGTACATGGTTCGACTCCTGGGCCTGCGCTGGCAACTGGAATGGGGTTGGTCACAGCCAATAAGATGAAAGTGCAGACGATGCTGATTCGCGAACGACGGGGATCAATGTTACCGAGGAAATCAAAGGGGTCGTCCAGCGATAGCAACAGTAGTCTCGTCGGCGCTCGTTCTGGGGTGGTTAGTGTTGATGCGGACGGGATACGTGGCAAAAACGGACATCCGTCGACACCGGCCGAGGGTCTTGTCCACCTGGAGGAGACTACCGTTCTTACGCCTACTCTTCATTCATCCGTCTCCGTCGCAAATAGTTCGACTTACGTCGAGAGTCCCATGCAAGTCGAGCCTAATAATCCCATTCAGAAACCGTTTCCCGATTCCCCAGCGTCAGCGTCATCTACGACCCCTCGTAAAACCAGCCGATACAGCCTCTCCTTTCTCACCTCTCCCTCCTTTCACCGACCCAAACGCGACAAGTCCAACACACATTCCACCTCGTTGGACCCTGGTCAAGATCGACACAGCAGCACCAAAAGCAGTCCCAAAGAGTCCAGCGTCAGAGGCGTCGAAAGTGGAACGGACAGTACCTCGACCAGCATCCGTACGATCACTCAAGGCAGTCAGAGCACCCTCGTACCTGAATCGCCGGGGCTTTACGATCTCACCACGGTCGCGTCATCTGGGCGGAGCACGGCTTCACCTGTCGTACCAATGTTGCGACGACTGAATGCGCAGGCAATGGCTGCGGGTTTACCCACTCAGGGGGAATGGGATGGCAAGGGCGACTCGACGCCAAGTCTGATCACGAATAGGAACACGGTGACGTTGTCGGGCGTTCCTCGTACAGTCGCACCCTTTGCGCTGGGCTCTCTTCCCGGTGGGGAACCATTCATTTCTCAGCCCTCTGGACTCAAAGAATCCTTGACAAATACGCTTGAGGATGATTTGGAGGTTGGGCATGGTGATGGGGTGAGGGAGCGGACACCGGGAGTACGTGTGCATCGGAAGCAGGACCGGCGATCGTCTGTGCGTGCGTGTGCGGTGGAGACGTCTGAAGAGGACGAGCGGGTGTATTTGCGCAGGCGCTCGGGCTCAGGGTTGAGTACGAATCCGAATCCGCGTCCAGGCACGCCGAGCTCAACACTGACCTCGGCCACGGAAGCATCAGGATCATACGTCTCATTTAGCACCATTCCTACCTCGACCACGTCGTCCTCGACTTCGCCATCGTTGACGGGCGACAAGCGAGACCGGATAGTGTCGGTGGGTGAGAGTAGGAGTGGAGGTGGGCATGTCTGCGCGTGCGCACTGTGTGGGCAGTTCGTTTCCCCGTCAGTGTCGCCAACGCGTGAGCCGCATCAGGTGGAGATGCATCCCATGTTTACGGTTCCACTCGTAACGGTTCCCGCATCTGCCATGTCCATGGCGGGTACGAACTCTCGTGCAGGAGCGGGAGGTGATGCAAGGTATGTGGGCCGGCGAAAGAGTGAGAGGCATTTGTCTGTGGTTGTGTCTGCTGGTGGTGGTGTCGGTGTTGTGACGGGAAAGAACGGTCAGGCTCGTCATGCCAATGGGGGTGTGCCTGTACCCGCCGTTTCTACTGTCAGCACGACAAGGGGAACGATGTCGCCGTCGCCATCGCCGTCGTCACTGCAATCGGCACAAAAAATAAGGAAGCGTCGTCGGCCACAGACTGCTCCTCCGGATATGAGCGATGCTGCGACCAAGTTTATCCAAGGTACAATGGTGCTGCATGCGCGTGAGGAGACCACCGATGGCCATGTCGGTGTTGGGGCTGGGGCTGATCATCCGGTGAAGCACAAAGCTGGTAGTGAGAACGGGGAATCTAGATTCAAGGTGATTCTCAAAGGGCTGTTGAGATGGCGCGGTTGAGCGGAGCAAGTCGATCTTGGTGTGTGGTCTCATTTTAGACGGTGGGGTTATTGGACTGATGGGTTGTATGATTTCAGACGGATAGAACGTGGCTTTTGCGCTCATCCTGATACCGACTTTGGTTGCATTGGCCTGCCCAGAGGACGTCGTCTTTTGAATTTTTTTTTTCTATGATTTACCTTGGTGGCCCGTTGCCAACCTAGTTTTCACTCGTTGCACACTTGCTCGCTTAGAATTGTTCAAACACTCTTGGATTTTTCTTCGTGGTTTGTGACTCTTCGTTTCACCATTCTTTTCTTGCTCCCTTTCTTCTTATATACCATGATATATAACCGTGTCGTGTCGTCCACTGATACCTGCCGTACTAATAAGCGCAAGGTGATGAGTGTAGAGCCCATGTGTTTGCCGTGTTCCATACGCGGGGTAGTTTGTGAGGCACTACCATGGTCCTCGGTTTCGTTGTCATTGGTATTGTTATGTCATTGCATGCTTCTGTGCGTGGTGGTCACCGCAATATCACGATCCCGTGGGCTCCTTATCAGATCGTCTCTCGCTAACCCATCCGCCCAATGGCCACCGTCACCGAAACCTTTTATATCATCCTACAGAAAGGTAGAGATCTTCGCTTTGCTCCATATCTACTCACACACCCACCCGAACGTTCGCCTTCCTCCCCCGACAGGCATCGAAGGCGGGTTCGCCCCGCCCACGCCAAGCGCTCGCTACCTCATCACTCGTGCACCAAAGAGCAACAGCTTCATCGTCTCGTTCCAGGAACGCAAACCCGGCACCCCCGTTCTCGCCCTCGCCGTCGATCGCCAACTCAAAGTGACAGAGTACGCCAGGTCCATCGCCAGACTCCAGGAGATCCTGGGACAGATCCCAGTGCAACATATCGGTGCAGAGGATATCTACGGTCGGAACACGAGCATCGTGCAGGTCACCGACCCGCTCCAGAGTGCGGATTTGCATATCTCGGGATCGCAGGCGGGAAGGGGCATCCCACAGCCGTCGGAGGAGCAAAAGGCTTTGTTTGACGAGGCGGTGAGGATTATCGAGAAGTGGGGAGCGCCGGCAGGACCTAGCGAATAGTCGTCGTCTTCATTCTTGCTGTCGCGGACGAAGAGTTGTCTGGGGGAGAAGTGGGCCAGCAGGCACAGGAAATGACATGTACGCACTGAGACGACTAGGACTGACTTGCATCAAAGGCACATGAAATACAGTGAGTAAGGGTGTGCCGTCAGCTTCGGGTACCACGAGAGCATGACTCTAGTCTATTCACCCCTGATCGTCACCCCGTCTTCTGCTCCAACCCCAGCAGCGATACAAATGCCCACCTCACGCCATCCGAAAACGCAGCTCTCACCACATCCTGCACTGTGCTCGGAAACCCGTCCAGACTCGTCACGGATGTAAGACCGCCATCGTTGACGAGCGACGCGAGCACGGCAGAGGAGGCAGTTGCGCGGAACTAGAAAAACGACGACGAAAAAGGAGGGATGAGTGCAACAACAGACAATCGTCAGCACCGCGTGTTTGATTGCGACATGATTCGGTTTCGTGAATCGTGCTTGGATCACTAGCGGGCCGGCAGTCAAGCCCACCCCAATACCCGCCATCACCATGAACCTGTGCGCAATAGGTATCGTCCAAACAATGTTACCAAGGGAAAGTTCGGACCCACCCGTTCACTTGGCTTTGTATGTCTTACTGTATGGCCATCCGGATTAGTCCTACCCCGACCGTATAATCACATTCCCGAGCACAATAGGGTATATGGGCTATTATCAAATACGGGTGAGTGCTCGTCCTCTTTCCAGAACGTTACCGTCGGTATTGACAGACCTGTCTGAGTAACTTGGTCATTGGAATCGAGAGCAACGCTCCTTCTCCCTGTTCACGACATGAGACCTGTTCGTCGACGACTGACACACAAAGGGAGAAAGACACGCACGACACCTGGCGAGAAATACAGTAACTGAATCCCAGCTTGAGAGGGCGGGAGCCTAGTCACTACTGTCGCAAAAGTCGCCACGAAGTAAAACATGACGAACATGACGATTCCTGAGGTGAACAAGTCATACTGCACCACGCACAGGTCATAAGAGGTGAACATTTCAGTCGGGAGCATCGGACATGTGCAGAGGTTGCCCGTATAGTTTGCATTGACCCGGCTGGATAAACCGAAACCATCGGGTGAGGCCGATCGTTGCTCATAGAAAATTTCCCAGAGAAGACGGAATGCAACCAGCACTGCACCGAGGACGATATTGAAGATGACATGTGCACTATTCCAACTGTCGTCCGACCCCCAACTAAGCGCGAGCAAGACAAGGACATCATTGCTAACAAACAGAAAGGTACCGATCCAGTCGACCAGGGCGAGTTTAGAGACCCAAGTGGGTGTGTAACAAGAGCTCGAGGTTGGATTCAAGGTGAGGGCTCAGGTCCGACCTCGATGACGTCGGCACCATGCACACGAGGCCAGTTGCGGAGGAGAAAGCATAGAAACATGGTGAATGCAGTGCAGGGCGAGCTGAACATGAAAACGAGCAATGAGCATGATGAAACACTGTCCCCAAAGGTCAAGACACCTCACTTGATGACATATACCCAGCGAAAATTGGCCACGACCAAAACCTCACCAATGACAGGCCCAACACTGTAACCAACAAAATGGAGCAAAAACATCATTGACTGCTGGAGATTGTTTTTGGTTGAGCGACGACGCATCGGACAGGAGGGTGTGAACGATCTGTGGCTACCCAACACAGGGATCGAGGAGAGATTGCGAGAAAGTGGAGATAAGAGACGTTACAATGATACGATGAGGAAAGTAGCGTACAGTGAGGAATCCGGCGGCGTCTATGCCAGTGATACCTCTGCCTAGACGTACCATGTGCATATTGGCCGCACCGGTACTCAGCAAACACCGCAGTACGAGTACCGGTGTGGCTGATAGGAATGAGTGTCTTTCACTCCCAAAAAATAGGGCTGAACTTTTCGAGTGAAAGAGCGTTGCAGATAGACTTTTCATGCAGAGCAAACAAAAAGGTCAGTGGAAGAGGGTGGTGACAGTGGGTGCTATATCACCGACCGTGAACGACTACAAACGCGTGAGCAAAAACCCTCGACACGCAATTTTGACCAGACGAATAAGCGAACATGCATAGCTGTATAATTGAGCGTTTCCAGCGTTGCAGGAATAACCAATGCAAGCATCAGTTTCCAATCGAGTGGTCTCCACCAACCAGATCTTTTGTTTGGACGCGGGACCCTAAGCGATGAATTCGGTAGGCATATCTAATGCAACAGATAGCACCGGGTGGGCACGCTAAGATCGCACAGAAACGGATGGACGGAGATTGTGGTATTCAGGAGGTTCGACGACCTTCAATGCCCATACCTTGAGTCTGACTGTCAAACCCATCGTCTGATCGAGCGTTCTTTCTTTTTGACTTGCTAGAGAAAGGTATCATCTATGTATGACGCAGCCGGGGTGCGGTAGCGATGTCGCGCGAAAGAACAAGACAAGGATGAGAATGAGAATAATGAGAACGAGGCCATGCGCAGCTGTGCAAAGTATGATAGGGAACGCACCGACACCCGGCCGTGAACAAAGTTCGAATGCTTACTGGCCGGTGACAACGCTCCTAACCTGCTAGGATGTATCCAGCGTAGACGGGATGTACTAAAAAGACCTAGATTATAGCTCGGGGACCATGAACCTATGATAGCACTACTCAGGCTGCATACAGCTCGGTGCACTCAAGGTCACGCGACGAACTGGCACAAACGTTCATCGACTTGCAATCACGCAGAGAACTTCACTCTCCTTGCCTATGGGGTCACTTGTGTTCCATCTCATCATCCCGTCCTGTCATTGAATGTTGACAGCCTACGTCGGATGTGTTCTCAGTGATGTGTGCATTGGCCTTGACCACCACCATATAGGACGACAAGGAAGATATGGTCACGTGCCACAGTTCTTTTGCTTTCGTTTTTCTTTTTTCCCGCACAAACGCCACCCCGTCTCCTGAACACGACGTTGCAATCGACCACTGCGTCTCGTCTTGTCTGTTGGAGTAGTCCAAGTCTGTCTTGGCGAGTGTCGTCGATTCTCCTGGTGCTAATGTGTCTCACAGAATGCGAGTTGGACAATGCTGTGATGCCCTCGGAGTTATAACTACGATTGACGAAGCTTTTCCTCTACTCGGCCTTCGTTTTAATGCTCCGAAACATGGATAGTCTCTCGAAACCAAACAACGCTGGTCTTGTATCATCATGGACCAGCGTTCACTGTAGAGTCGATATCTTTTGAATGTACTTGCTGTTCTAAGTGAGCGTCTCGACACAGCCACGCTGGGTCCACCGACGGATGGCGCCTGTTGGTCTTGGACTGGCACCATCATGACTCTCCCGGCCAACGACGCCTTTTCGCTCGGCCTCGCTCACGACCAGCCACGACGATCCTCCTCCCGCACCCCCTCCCTCCCGCGTCGCTCGTCCTCTCCAAAAGTTTTTTTCTCTTCCCCATCTACCTCACCCGCCCCCACCACGCTTTCTGGTGGGATGTCCCCGAAGAGGGTCCACAGACGCAAACGTACTGCAGACCGAGGTTCCCAGCACAACGTCCATATTACCGTCGACCAGTCCACTATTGAAGAACTCGCTGAGGAAGCCGATATCCGCGTCTCGGACTCACCTAAACGCATGTCCAAGCATGGTCGCAATAACGCGACCCCAAACGGTACAACAACAACACCCAACGGTGATCTCAAGTCGAATGCAACTGTAATCGACTGGGAAGTGCCTCGCAAGGCTTTGCATTCGTCGATCGGTATGTGTTCTTTGACGTGTGACATGTCCCTATTAGGGTGGCTGAGGGAGGTGCTGAACAGGATTCTTCACTGTATACCTCTATACTTCAAATGGAGATCCCCAGCGTGTCATCGTCGCACTTAGCTCTGCGCTGGCGGTATTGATACCCATTGACATCCTTCGACTGCGTTATCCCTCACTGGAGTACGCTTTCGAGAAATGTGTCGGTATCTTCATGCGCGATAGCGAAAAGGTGTGTGTGCACCATGACGTGACCTCTGACGCCAGCTATTGACGACCTTCACAGAAGTCCTCGAACGGCGTCATATGGTATATACTTGGTGTCAATATCGTCCTCGTTGCGTTCCCCCTCGACATTGCTGTCGTCTCTGTGCTCATGTATGTCATCTTCTGCTCGCTCCCCATGTTCATTTTATATTCACCCCGTCGTTGATGCCCATTGTTCGTACAGCCTTTCTTGGGCCGACACAGCCGCGTCCACCTTTGGTCGTCTCTACGGCAGCCGTACACCTCGCCTCCCCAAACGCCTCTTCGGCATCTTCCCACTCGCGCCACGAAAAAGTCTGGCTGGATTCATCGCCGCCTCGGTCACGGGTACGGCAATTGCTACAGGATTCTGGACGCTACTCGCACCGACGAGGGAGCACGGGTTGACGTGGTCATGGCAAGATGGGATCTCACAAAACTTCATCGGAGGTGCTCATAGAAGACCTGAGTCCTCGCTGACGTTCGCGGGTTGGACGGGTTTACTCACAATCGGAGTCGTCGCTGGACTCGTGACCGGCATCGCAGAGGCTCTTGGTGCGTGTCTTGTGCTCTGTGTTTACCTTGTAGGTTGATGACGTTGGTCGCGTGGATATCAGATCTCGGCGGAGTAGATGACAATCTGAGTTTACCGGTTATCGCTGGGGGATGTCTGTGGGGCTTGTTTAAGATCCTTGGTTGGGTTGGGGGAATGTGGGCATAACTCGGCGTTTGTGTCCCTAGCTGGACCTTAGGCTCGACGTTGCATGTTCCGTTTTCCGCCTACTCCGCTCTGCGACCTCGACCGTACTGTCAACACTCGTTTGCACACCCCACTTTCGAGATATGCAACATGATCATATGAACATATGAACAAGCATCAAGAGCGGCACGGAATGAAAACCGGAGCCCATGTAGCCTCCATTTTTTTTCGCATTCTTTTTGTTCTTTTTGGATACCATATGACCGCGATAGTCTAATGTTTCCACCTTGCTCCGACCTTGTTTCTTGTCCCTCGCTGGACCAATACTCGTTTACCGCAGTGCTTTATTTGTTTTCATGTCACCCTAGACGATGGATGAACCGTCCGAGACGTTTCTGAAGCATATCAACGCAACGCCTGCTAGGCACTTTGTGCCCGTGTTCCGTATTTGTTCTTTCGACAGCTGGTCAAAGGAGACAGCAAGGACTATCTGTTGGTCCCCGAGACCTCTTCCTTTGCGATGTGTTGTGGACGGGTGCACCCGTCTGAACACGAATATCATCCGTAAAGGCTTTTAAACGACTGAACGGACTTGGGGTGTCAGGGCGGATGGTAGTGACGGAGTCTGCAACAACGTCAAATCAGCGTTCTTTCTCTTGCGCGAATCGAACAGCACCGACTTTTGAGAAATATGATTCTGGGAAGTCTTTAGCAATGTCCAGATTTGCGTCTTGGCGTTCATCTCCATTCTTCAAAGCGAGACACCGTGCACCACGACAGAATAGGGGTTCCCTACACTCCTCTTGCCCGGCTCAGGGACCAGGCATCCATTAGACTATTAAGTGGACCCAGATAGTGAATAGCCGATAGTCCCAGCACCCTAGTTACAGTATCATCTGTCTGAAGAGGTGGCAAACGTTGGTACAATCCGTCAAACGCGTGATCGAAGAGAGATGCGCATGTCAAGTGAGCCGCCAGTCCTACCCAAGTTACGTTCGCTTGCTATGTACAAACGACATGTTACATTGTTAAATATTGTCCGCAGAACGTGCAACACCGACCCGACATCACGGCGTCACCCTCATCTGTCCCCACGGGCAGGGACCCTGGTCCACTCCACCTGGGGTACAAAATAGACTACGACCATGACGGGTATACTGACTCTTATACCGCGTCGTCCAGAGTGGTGGTCGCATCCAGGCAACTCGCGCTCATCGACGCCGGGATCTCGTTCTCCTTACTCGGCACGGATCCCTCGTGCACACTCGCTTGAGCTGAACTCACCGCCATCTCCAGATTAACTGCCACAGGTTGCGCGTGCGGCTCCGGGTCGCCCCTCCAGTCGACCGACGACACGCCCATATCGTCTTTCCATCCCTTCCCCTGTGCGATCCGGTAGATGATCAACAGCGACGCGATGCTCTGTCGGACAAATCGACGGGACGGTGCGTCGTTCGGTACTCAGTCGAGCCCATGTTATACGATGCACCATTAGCGGCTTACCTCGACTTGCGCACCCACTTGTTGGAGGACAGTCATCGCGCGAATGTCAACGAAGGAGCAAACGATGAAAACGATGAGAAAGCCTGAGTAGAGCGATGCTGACTCAATCAGTATGGTCGCCGTGCTGGCGTAATTTGATCCATGGCCCCGCCCAAACTGTCTCACCATCCGCCGTCGATGTAGCAAGAGTCGTCCCGCGATGACGCCCGTCACGGTCATGTTTAACAAGAGGGATAAGCTCACGTACACGAGTGCGATTCTCAGCACGTGAGGAGTCACCGAAAGCCCATAGAGATGATACAGGTACAGGCTGCCGGTGACTATTTGCATCCCGGGAGTACGTGGAGGGAGGGCAGGGATTAGTATGCGTTGTCGCAGCCAAGATGGGTGGCAAACGGGACGTACCATACTTGGAGACCAACATCACAGACGGAAGGATGACTCCGCACCGTGTGGGTCTATCGCCCGTCATACAAACGACTTTACTTCGCCACACCTTTGACGCTCAAAGCTCGTCACACCTCTCAAATTAAAATGCCACACTCACTAACAACGAGTCTGTCATCCAATCCGCGAACAAAAAAAGTGTCGTCGCCACTAGATCAAGTGGCATCGTAAATTGATGGTTGAGGAACGCTTTTGGGCCCCCTGGGTAATTTCGCGAGTAGGTGAAGCCCGTCTGAACATACGACAAACTGAACTGTTGTCCTGCTGTCACGACTGTACATAGGAGTGAGATGTATGTCAGGAGGATGATTCGCAGCCGACGACGTATACGCTGTTTGAGCACTGCGAGAAAGGACATGGCGGAGAGTGTAACCTGCACGCCACAGAGGAGGCTTCCCAGAAATGCACCTTGGATCCACGCCACCTCGTCAAGGGTGGTTTCTGCTGACTCGTTTGGCGCGTAGAGGGGAGGCGACATTGGTGGGGCAGAGAGGCTAAAGGGACTGCAAAACGGTGTGATTTTACTATTGCATCGCCTGGTCTTATCAGTGCTTGGCGTGACCAGCAATTAAACCACACACATTATGGCCACCATTGGAGAAAAAAAAGACACAGGGTCGCCGATTGGTGGGAATACAGAAATCCAGAGAGAATGAGGGGTGGATTTGCAACCGGTCATACGACCAAATGGGAAGGAGGACGTGGCATCTTCAAGGACTAGATCCCCCACCAATGGAGCACGTTTTCGTCTTCAGCAAAGACTCCAGACTCGTCTTGGGAGAGCCATCACAGGGCGCGTCCATGCACTGTAGGGTTGCTCAGCGTGTAAGTAACTGCCCTGGAATCTCAGGCTTGTCAGTGATTCGGTGGGCGGTGCTTGCAAGCAACTAGTAGAGTATCTGTAAACTTGTCGGGGTATGTAAGTAGTGATATATAAATATAGGGTGGTACCCCTGCGTGAGATGTTGCTGGCACCTATCCAAATGCTCAATGCCGGCTACCGTCGTTGCCGCTCGGTACGCTCCACTTCCGAATCCCATTTGTTCTGCCTCGCCACCTGGGCTGAACCACCAGTGAATTGAAGATGACTACTGGTGGTCGAAGTGATGTGAACATGATGTCCCGGAGGGGTCTCCAGCCATTCATTGGCAAGACCCGAGCGGTAGCACGTAGCACTCGGATGGAGAAGAGGGCCCAGCCTATTCTGACCGTTCGGCTGCCGATTCCTTGGACCGTGGCACAGTGGCGAGTTTTGCACGAGCAGTTCTTGGTCTTGACCTTCTGTGCCTCATGGATGGGTGTGTAGCGACGACTTTGTCAGAGGTGTTCAGCGGAGAGCAAAGACGGCGATCTGTGATGAATTGGCTACCTCGCCATGCGGTTCCAAGCATACGACAGAAGGACCACGTACGACCGCTTTTTGTACTGTCGCTCGCCTTACCTTTGATCATTTGGAGGTGAGGCTGTGCAGTGTGGTGCGCTCGAGCATGTCTTCCAACCCTCTCATCGCGCAAGACAAGAAGAAACGCCGACGTTCCGACTACCCCTTCTTTCTGTCCTATCGCACACGCTGGTTCGCCTCTCTCCCTCTCCCATCCTAGTCTCCGCCGTCGTCTAACCTTGCGTCCGATATTTATGGCGCGCATTGGAAAATTCGTATAGGAGCGACAACGACCAATACGCACACGTCAACAACGCCGTCTACTACCACCTCTTTGATGCTATCGTCAATGCCTACCTCATCCAACACTGTGGGCTCGCACCGACCCAACCCGATCCAGACGGGAACCAGATCGGGCTCGTAGTGTCCTCATTTTGCGAGGTGTGTATTGACGTCTTCCCTGACCATACCTGAATTACATGTCGGTCCGTGGCGTTTAGTTTTTCTCGCCGCGCTCGTTTCCAGACGTCCTCGACTTGGGCCTGAGAGTAGCATACCTCGGAAAGAGCTCCGTCACGTACGAAATTGGGGTGTTCAAGTCCTTCGGAGGAGACAAGACATCTGATGACATGGACGCCCCCGCTGCTGTGGGAGGGTACACGCATGTCTTTGTCGACAAACACTCGCGTAAGAGTGTTGCGATAAACACACGGACCAGGGTTGGTTTGGCAAAGTTGGTGACTGTAACGCGACCCAGTGATGGGGCAAAGCTGTAATTGCGATGCTGCGGAGACGCATCTCGTTCGAGCTCGTCATGGAAAAAATAATCGATACTGCGCGCAAAACTTCCTTTACTTGCCCAGCCCTTGAATCCACCCCAATACTCCACCCCGACAAACGACATCCCCCGGCTTCAACAACGGTGTGTCCTCCCTCACCGCCTCACCACCTATCTCACCCTCAATTATGACACTCACGCCATTCTCCTCACTTGGCGTACCAACTTCTCCGACGAACACTTGGCCAGCTTCCCCGAGTGGTCGCCCAAAGTCATCGATTCCGAGGCGACGTTGTCGGACGTTCCATACGAAGCACATGAGCAACAAGCATGCTTGCATCGTGGCCGACACGGCGTACATCACCCAACCTAGAATGTAATATTCAATCAGTTTCGTCGTTTTTTTTTGCAATCCGCGAGCGATAGATCGTCAGCAGAGGCTGAGGTCACGCAAATGCAACAGAGCCCGTGACATACTCGTCCAGTCGGTTCCTGGTCGCATGGCAATCGAGACTGCCATGACAATTCCACCCGGACTCTGGATTACCATCATCGGGATACTCAGCGCACCAACGAGCTTAAGGTGGTATGTTCGTATCAGTTGCGGGGCATACTGGATACCTGCCAGTATACCCGATGTCACGCCCAAAAATGTCGCCCAGAGCGTGATTTGAGGTGGATGAGGTACAGTGGGGTCCGGCGATGGCGGGGAATCCACGAGTAAGGCAAACGTCGTAACGAGGATAATCGTTCTGCGTCGAGGGGACATATGTGAATGGTGTGAGGAACGGGAAGGGATGTCAAGAAACATACAGGTGAAGGATAACGAGCCAGGAGACAATGACAGACAATCGCCATTCAGAGCTCTTCAATCTGGTGCGGACGTGGTGGACGGGTCGTGCATCGTGTAGGTCAATGTCCAGTTGAATGTACTTGAGATTAGGAGGGTAGTAGAGCATATAAAGCACCAGACTGAGAGGGAGAGCGAAACTTGGTAGTCGAACACTGGAGCTGGGCAGTCACGTACATCACAGTAAATAGGAACCACTGGGTGCTGACTTGTAACACGCCGGCAGTCTGCTCGATACACTTCCCAAAGCTCTGGCGGCGTGGTCAGACGAGGCTCGTTACAAGAATGGGCGCGCACAACTCACCACTTGAGTGCAGCAGCGTATGACAGGGTACTGAAGCGTAATCCTGGAAACAATAAACAGAATGAGCCACAGCTGCAAAGAGCCCCATGCAACACACATGTTGAGCATGCCGGCTGCAGAGGAAGTGCTACCGAGCAGCAAAAACCAAGGGCTAAATCCAATAGAAGTTCCAGCCCGAATTATACGCAGATGCTGCAAGCAATGATGGTGACGATAGTATAAGCTGGATGGGTCAAACTTACTTGCGGAATATAGGAAATAAAGAGTCCAACGATTAGCACGACAGCAAGACCATTCGCTGCCCAATCTGATTCCTGGTCATCATTAGCTATGCCAAAGACGGAGACGCTCGAGGCTCACTAAGTTACAGGCCTGTGTTAGTGAGATATCCATCATGGGCGGACTCGTGGGTGCGAGCGGGTGAGCTTCGGTGCTGGTGTAACATTGGATCACGTGATCGAATATACCACGCCCGGACAGCCCATGCCCGGACAACAGAAACTAAGTACACTCGGACAGTCACCACCGCCGGGCTGTCGTACCAGCAGACCCATAAATTGATGTCATGAAAGCCCTTCGCATTTCAGTCGAACTTGGACGCATTGTTGGCACGACGCCTGCGCTTGGTTTGCGAATATCCACGAGTGGTCCTTGGGTTCGGTCGTCCGGAGGTAACATTATACGGCTGCAATGTGCTTTTCACCAACTGCTGCGACGGCCACTGTCACCGTCCCCCCTTACACCACCCTCCTTGAAAATTCTGAACACACTGGCACAATGTCGTTGGCTACACACATCCGGTAGTGCGCACAGTGCTCTTACCATCTCTACCTGTTGCTGACGACATGTCATCTCAGCACAACGGCACGAAAGTATCACGCGACCTACACCAGGCACGGGGTCCGTCTCCATATACTTGTTTCCGTGGTTAGGGCTCTCACCCTCTCTACTTTTCAGCATTACCCTCCATTTCAAGGATCACAAGGGGGCCCTGATCAAAACGATTGAAGCGAACGAAGGCGATGATATTCTATCTCTCGCACATGAATGGGATATTGATCTGGAAGGTGCCCACTTTCATTCCCGTATCTGGCACCCACGGAACCCTTTTCTCCAATCTCACCCTTCATTTCAGGTGCTTGCGAAGGCTCCATCGCTTGCTCAACTTGCCACGTTATCCTCCCACCTGAGCACTATGACCGCCTTCCCGATCCTTCGGATGACGAAAATGATATGCTCGATCTCGCATTCGGATTAACCGATACCAGCCGTCTCGGGTGTCAAGTACATGTTACGAAGGACATGGACGGGATGGAGATTCAGTTACCGAGCGCGACGAGGAATATGTTCGTCGACGGGAAAAAGCCCACGCATCATTGAAAATGACATTTGGCGTTGGGAATGAGGAATCGGATTTGTCGGGGGACCTACTGCGAGGCGCGTTGTGGACTCGGATAGAGTATTGTAGGTGATTGTGGATATCGTGCTTGAAGTACCCCCACTCAGGCGTTAGGGATTGCACTACCCAGATCGTAAACGGCAACTGCGACGTCGGGCATGAGAGGGATGGTTAGGGCAAAAAGGCAGATATGCATGATGAAGCTGGTATGTCGACAGGTGGTGTTGTCAATGGCGCGTAATTCGACACTTGGAATGACAACCCTGAAGGTCAACTTTCGAAGGGCGACATAGTGAGACTTGCTCATACCGCACAAGGGCCGACCTCCATCATAGTTCTTGGCGCATCATTGATCGTGCAGATACGTCTGACGAGGCGTGGTCAACCCTGCCCATTCAATATAAACGGAGCAAAGAGGGGACGCTCTAAGTGAGTCGGAATACATCAGACTGGTGAGCGCTCTCTTTTCTGTCTGTCTCACTTCGGACAATGGACTGGTCGACTCTCGAGTAGCCATCTCGTTGGACTCCAGCTCTGCATAGGGACTCCGAGAAGGGCTTGAATTCTGACTCACCAGATTCTTTGCCCCTGTCGGTCCTATCTCCCGCGTTCCTTGCACGGTCACTTATGCCAGCACAACCACTAACCAACCGTCGTGCATTGTGTTGGACACGCGGTTTCACACTATGTCGCACATACCGGTTTTGGGACATAAGGGTTGCCCCTACTTTCAGCTTTTTGTCGGGGTAACTATCGATTCGCTCCCGCTTTGTCAACGTGCATAGACTACGCCTCATTTCCAGTGGATACTGCCTACGAGACGTACGAGCTGTAGGTTACGGGGCATTGCTATTCACGCTCTGCCTTGCATATTCCGTGTGCCTTTCAAACAAGTGAACAGTCGCTGTCTGGGTCTTTTGGTTCCCGACATAGCGGCAATACAGGGGGACGAAGAGCCTCTCCCCCTCACAGCCCGAGCGCCCATCTCCGGTGTTACTGGAGTCACTGCAAGTGCCATGGCAGACATAATTAAGTGATTTACGTCCAACTCGGCCTCATTTCCAAGCTTGTAACCAGATAGGCAACATCGCGTCTCTATCCTCTTAGACATCCTATTAAACGAAACTGGAGGTCCGAGATGCTATTGCCTGTTCATTGTGTCGATGTCAGGTGGTGCAGTTGCTCTGCCATGGGGTCCGCTTGACAAGGGCAAGGGTCTTTTCGATCCAATCAGCGTGGCTTGATCCATTGTCATTTACAGCATAGCGTTTCAGAGCGTTAAAGTAATTGGACCACTCAAACTACCGACTGCGACTGTATGAAAAAGAAATTGAGATAACCCATGTGTTTCAATCGCCAACGACTGGTCTTTTTGTGACTGCCGATCAGGTTCGCAACCTTCTAGCCAGTTGAAGGCAGTTTTGTATTCAATTAGAATTTGATGTTGTTTCTGTATCCAGACACATACAGTCAGGCCTTCGTCGTGCTCAAGGGCAAGTATAATCGCTCACGGACCAGGGAAGGTTCTCTAGTGGCGGGTTTCTGCTCACAAAATTTTAATGCGCTTTCCTCGGCGGGAGTGTGAACGTATTAACCGCTACCATTCTCATTGTCTTGTGTGATAGGATTGTTTCACGTCTAATGGGTACCTAGACACTAGTCTCTATCATCGAATAATCTTCTTGAGAGTCTCTGCACGCGTGAGATACTCCTCCATGTTCGCCCGTATGGCAACTTTGCACTGCTCGTTTTTCTCATCTGCAAATAGTAAGGTTGGTCACTAGGTTAAAATAGACGATGATGAGTGACGAGTGTCAGAAGCACACATTTTTGTGCAAGCATGAAGTAGTCGAGTGCACCATTGTAGAGCTCGTAAGCAGATCGAAAGTTCTTTTTGCCATCCTGTTGTATGGCTCGTTGAGTGATTTCGATTGCAGTCTGTGGGTCGTGTGGTAAGAGAAGTCGTCGCAACGATCAAGTAAATGATTGAGGCATAAACTTTGTAAAAGACCACTTACGTTCAGGAAGACCACTTCGGGCGGGCGGGGAGGCCCTTTGCTGAGGGTGACATTGTTCATCGCCTTGAGCTCTTTGAGTGAGTTCAAGTGCTTCTTGATCGTCTCGGCCCTCGAAAGATATCCTTCGACCTCTGACCGGATCAAGGTCCGCAGCTGTTCATTGACTTCATCTGCGCTGGCTTGCTATGAGTAGACGTACGAGCTGACACATGCGACAAAAAAAGAGCAAGAGTACAGACATCGTTGTGCAAACAAGAAGTACTCCATGGATTTCATATACTGTTTGTACGCCTCTGTGTAGTTTTGCGAGGCATCCGCATCGATTGCTTGCTTTGCACACCGGAATGCTTCCTGCGAGACGTAAACGGGTGTCAGCAATTGCAAAGCCCGTACGTGTGCACTAATCGCACTGACGTCGAGGACGACCGATTGTGCTGTCGTACGGCTGTTGGTAAAGCCACTAATGTTGGCTGCCACACTCGACTTGTGAGGTTGTTCGCACTCGTCAGCGCCGATATGCTGCCGGATTGCCTCCGCTCTGTTCAAGAATTCGTCTGCTTTCATTTTCATGAGGACCTTCGACTTTTCGTTCGTCTCGGCTGGGGATGAGAATGCGGGAGTTGGAATAAGGAGAAACGTCAGGTCTTGTGCGAACCCAGGATATAGTACATACATTGCTGGGCCGCCATGAGATAGTCCAAAGCGGCCATGTATTTGGCATAGGCTTCGGTATAGTCATGGTTGTCTTCCGCGTCGATAGCACGGGAAAGCAGTTCGAGTGCGGTCTATCGTCATCGCGTGTATGAGTCGCCTCGAAGCAACAGTCAAGCCGGTCACCATGTGCCACTCACATCGAGGAAGGCACCTTGCTCCGGAGCCAGCATGCAGGTCTGGGAGGTGGGGAAATTCAATGTGGGGTCGATTGTGTGGTCGACACCTAAACTGCAAGAACTTCCCTCAAGACCGGACCCGCAGCACCACTGGCGCTAACGCCAGACGTGTTCCGAGTGCAGCCGCGCGCCCATATGAACCTCCTCTTTCAGCCAAGAATTCCGTCTCGCGTTGCCCTTGGTGCTCTACATGTCTTACAAACGGACAGGGTCCGAAGTACCCTCTGCTTTTTGCTGGAACGACCAATCTCACCTACACTATGGTCTGGCGGTGATGTCTAAATGGACAGGTGAGGTTCAACTTGAGGCCGCGGGGTGTTTGCGGTTTCCCCGGGTTTCCGTTTGCGCCACTCCGTTGCACTGGCTACTGACTGCCTCGTCTCATACATCCGCATCATTGATGCTCGCGATGTCCTGTGCCTAATGGACATGTCACCCCGACTGGCATTTTCGCCACGAATGGTGACTGCTCGTGCACATGGTCTCCGTTTCTCCGTGTTAGCATCCCCGTCCTTGATGCTGGGTATTTTGAGTTGCAGCTCACTGGCAACTCGTATCAGATGGTTTTAATCCTACTCATTTGACGGTCGTCGATTTTTGTTGTAGATGCTCGTAACAGACCTCGATTAATAGTCCAGGAAGGATTCGAGAATAACCTTTGCCTTGATCACCGCCATGCTGTCCCATTTTCCCGATTCCAACTGCATCCGCTTTATCATCCCCAACTGGGTCGAACACAATACTTTCTGGCCTATTTCTGTCCCACCTGCCAACGTTTGCCGTGTATCGTCGTCGTTCACGTCCTCCATTGTGGCTTCCTCAAACATTTTCGAGGGACGAACAGCCATAACTTCGAAATCAGTCGACGCGGCCTCCATCATTTTACTGAGTTGCCCAGTAACCAAAATGATAGATGACACCTTGTCCCCGCACCAGGTCCAAACTTTCGATTTGGCGGCGGAAAGAGACCTGGCACATCCTGCTACCACGACAATGTCAGAAAGTCCTGACATGATAGACAAAATGGGGGTGTTCGGATCACTCATATTGGCAGGACAAGTATGCCTGGGTGCGGGAGATCGCCTACACCCCGATAGTGTGTGTGCCTCTGTCAGATGGTTGTCACTGTCAGTGTACAAGCTCTTGGTATTCAAAGCTCAGTTCCCTACCATGTATCTGCAGTGATTCATATCTCCTATTGAGAAGGTCATCATACACACTCTCAGTTATCCATGAGGAGATGAGCGAGTGCAGACACTGCGTGATGTGGGCTTGGAATGCGATTGGGAGAAACTTGGCCACGTCTTCGCGTTCCTCCTTCCTCAAGCGACCCGCTAATATATGGCCTATGGATGCTGAAACTCTATGCACCGCAGAGATTTGTTCTGGTGTGGATTCCGCGGTCCGGGACCCGAAATCCTGGATAATGCACTCAGTGATAAATGTGGTGCTTTGCTGAACCTTGGCATTGAGCATTCGGAGCGTCTGAGTGATCATGTTCGCGTGCGTATCTGCCGTGTTAATATCTGCAACGGCGGACTTGAGTTCTATCGACCGCTCCTCGTGGCGTTGCTGGAACTCGATGGTTTCGGATTGGAAGATTTGTTTGGGCTCAAGAGCACAAGTATAGACCTCCTTTAAACCCACAAAGGGTCGTCGCGGTTCTTCGTTCCACTTTCTTCTTTCAAATCCGACCTCCAGGTTCTCTGCTCTCTCGCCATCCGCCGGCAGCCATTCATCGACCGTGGTTGCCAACTTCACCGCAGCGTCGTCCTTCACGTCCGTCGTCGTCTCCTCGTCCATTCTCATCAATTCCTCTGACACGACGAAAGATCTCCTAGAGATCTCGAGTTGATCATTGTAGCGCTTATGAAGGTCCTCGATCTGAGCGGAGGAAGCCGCCAACTTGCACTGAAGTTCTTCAATGTCCCTGCGGGTGTGGATGAGTTCTTCCGCCTTAGCGGCGTCTGCGCGTCTCCAGTGCTCCATCTGATCATAAGGCGTAGCTGCCGTGGAGTCCTTTTCTCCATCGGTCGACAATATGGCCCAGAGTTGCTCGCAGAGGGAGTTAAACTCCTTTGACTGTGCACCAAAACGCTGCTCGAACTCGATGACACGAGAAGATGAGGTGGACAGCTCAATCTGGAGCTGCTCCAGCTTCTTGTGCGTGGTAATGAGTTGCTCTGCTTTGGCGGTATCCGAACGCTTCCATTGCTCGATTTGCGACGTGAGCTCCCTAGAATGTGCCTCGTAGCGTTGCTTGTACTCGGTGATCTGGGAGGAGGAAGCAAATAGGTCACGGCAGAGCTGCTCGAATTCTTTGCGTACGATAGTCAGTTCGTCCGTCTTAGTGGCGTCCGAGCGCCTCCAACTCTCTATCGGGAAGTTAGTGCCATCAATCCCATCAACCTGTTCCTGCTGGAACTCATCGATTTGGGAGGACGAACCAGCCAGGTCACGTCGGACCTGCTCCAGATCTTTGTGAGCTGTCACAAGCTCCCCAGACTCGGCGCCGTCTGACCTCTTCCATTCATCGATCAGAGACGTGAGGGACGAGACAGACTTGCTCGACGCCTGATCCTGTAGAGAACTGCTGACCTCTCTCGGCTGTGTCTCATAACGACGCCGCAGCTCAGAGATTTGAGACGACGAGCAGGTCAGTTGTCGCTCGAGATCCTCCGTACGCTTCTGGATTGTTGCCAGGCGTTCTTCCTTCGCTGCGTTCATACACTTCCATTCCTCCACTTGTGCAGCGAGAGTAACAACCATCTGATTTCTTTCCTCATACGATGATATCCTACTCTGCAGCTCGTGCGATTGTGCATCGTAATGCTCCCGAAGCTCAGCCAGACGCGAAGTGGAAGCAGATAGGTTCCGCTTAAGCTTCTCGACCTGCTTGATGGTGGTCGCGATCCGCTCTGCTTTGTTGGCGTCTGCGTGTTTCCAATGTTCGAGTGCCGCGGTAAGAGAGGTCGTGACATGATCTTTATCTTTGAGAAGCGATGTTTTCGTTTGAAGCTCGTTGCGCACAGAGATGAGCTCGTGTGACTGTGCTTCGTAACGGCCTTGGAACTCCACAAGCTTAGAAGTGGATGCGGACAAATCACGCTGGAGCTTCTCGACCTGTTCGAGAGTTGTGGCGAGCCGCTCCGCCTTGCTAGCATTAGCACATTTCCACTTGTCAACTTCAACGGTGAGAGAGGCAATAGTACGGTTTTTGCCTTCGTCGGGCGACCTCCTGTTCTGAAGCTCGTTGCGGATAGTCATGAGCTCATATGACTGCGTCTCGTAGCGACACTGGAGTTCGGTGAGTTGAGAAATGGAAGAGCAGAGGTCACGTTGCAGCTTCTCGGCTTGTTTAAGGGTAGACACGATCCGCTCTGCCTTTGTAGTGTCCGCATGCTTCCACTGGTCGACCTGGGAAGTGAGAGAGGTCATGGTGTCCTCGTATTGTGACGTCCTAGCTTTCAGTTCGTCATCAATGACACTGACATTGACAGGAGACTGCTCGGATTCGATGAACATGGGGGAGTGTGTGCATTGGTAAAGTGACTCCTTCATTTGCACTTCCCCCTCAACAGGAGGCTGGACTTCATCTTGCTGCTCGCCACCAGTAGACCGAGGCTGCACTTTTGCCTCTCCTGTAGCGGCAAAGTGTTCTACCTTCTGAACATCCATACCATCCTGTGCCTGAACTTCAACGGTGGCATTAATACCGTAGGTGATTGTCTGGTCTGTTTGGTTGTTCACCGAAACAATGGTTTTTGAACTGAGGGCATATAAAAACAAACTCTGGCATTCATACCAGATTCAAAGCCATGGGTAACCGTCGTCGGTGTGTTGAGGATAATCCAGTCATGCTGTCGCTTCTCAAGTGACCCGGATTTGTGCTGGAAAAAAAAATCTAAATGAACTACTCCCCACGAAAGGTAATCGTCTCATCACCTCTGCATCGTGAACCCGGTCTGCCACTCGGACCCCGGTCAGGGATACAGTCCCCAGATGTCCACTTTGTCCTGGTGTGCCAGAACCGTTTATCCATTCGACCTTGTTATCGAGGTCGGGGAGAGCATTTACCATCTCCCGTGTTACTGGCTGGTGTTAGAAGGAAGACGAAATTATAGTAATATGCTTCTCCATGAGATACCTGTTTATATGCCTGAAGTCTTCCTCTTGTTTGTTCAGGCGTGTATGTACTTCCTCAGCTGGGAACTTCAGGGGTAAGAACATGCCTGGAGAAGAAGAAATGGGAATTGTGACAGACTAGTAAATTCCCCCCTTCACGGAGGGGAAGAAAAGTTTGTGGGTAGTTCAGAATCGATCACCTTTGAGTGAGCTAGCGGAATATGTCCGGTCTAGTGAATATCGGGAGTGACTTGGGGAAGGTAGGAATGAACCGAAGGCCGGGTCACGGACTGCGTACAGGAACCTTTCTGTTAGGCACAATTCTGCGCTTATGATAGGTTGACCGTGTGATTGTTCGTATCATCCATCAGACGTTTGCACGGCACAGGGACTTTCAAGGACCTGGGAGGGCAGATGAAGTAAAATGTGCCGGCAGGAAGGTAAAAAAAAAAGACAGGACTCACAGAAACTCGACACAGTACCTTTATCTTGAATCACGAGTCCTAATCACAGAGACGACGAGTCCCCCCAATTCAACTGAACCAAGACAGACAGACTCAAACCGCGACACGCTAAGCGGTGGTGTGCACGTGACCGTTTGCAATCCTGCGTTCCAGACCATCAGGTAATGTGCCAAGCACGGCCACCGACACAGCATGTCAACCTGCCCGATCATTCCCTGTCGAGAGATCTATCGGGATCTCCGCACACTCCGGACCCGATCGATCGGAACAGCGGATCCGATGACGTTAACAGGCGGTTCATCGCCTGTTCGCACGGTACCCCACGCTGGACATTCCTCCCCGTCTCTCCAGGCAGTGCGTCTGGCGACGGTACGCAGAGTATTGGCCGATACATCTAGAGACAATATCAGTGCGTGTATGTGGTTGCTGTGCAGCACCAGTAAATAAAATCCAGAGATTGGCGATCCCTATGGGAAGGAGACTCAGGGATGATGCATATTCGTGATGGGAGACATATTCGCACAGGTGTGAAGGATAACCTCACATCGTCAAGCTACGATGCCAGTATTTGGGTCGTACTGTTGGTCTCAATAGGAGACAGA
>JBBPJW010000359.1:0-34089 GCA_038088935.1 Pulveroboletus aff. viridisquamosus
GAGAGGTCAAGAGAGCAAGACTAGGGAATCCCAGCTTGCACCCCCTGCCTTATATATTGCCAGCCATGGTGCACAGACCATGTACAGGGGGCCTACCCTAAGTATGCTATCTATGGATCACCAATAGCGTAAGGGGCTCATACCTCTAATAGATAAATGAAGGAATACATGGGGCATGAGGTAGGAGTGAGGCAGTGGCCTCATGGATCAAGGGTGGGGAATGGAAGAGGAAGCACTAGCCCTGAGAGGTGTGGCTGCCTGGTGGCCAGGGAGATCCCATCTGGATCTCTGCCACAGATCAGATCCTAATCTAGATCAATAGATCAGATGTCATCGGATAGATCCAGATCTCATCTAGAGATCTGCCACATCATGACTAAGGTGTGCTTAAGGAATACTCTGATATGGGAAATAGGACTTAGACCTTAGCCTAGGGTTTGCCTTGTATGGCAACTCGTTCACACGATCATGTGCAACTGTTCATGTGACCAGCGAATCTTGTGCTCTACAGTTCCCACGGTCACGTGAGACCACTGTGTTAGGCTGGAGCCATAACAGGGAAGATCCAGGGCAGATGCTGGGAAGATCCCAGATTCCAATCATGTGACCACTGACCATAAGGTACTCATAATAAATAGCCAAGCCCCAGGCTAGGGTTAACCTGAAAAGGAGTGTTGTTCCCACAATCATGTGAGGTGAAAGTGGTGATTGCACAAGATGCGCAATATCAATGACTTTAAGAAGAAAAAAGTTGGAAAGGAAAATAGAGTGGGTGGGAAAAAATAAAGGTGTGAGAACAATAATATGCTTGTTAGATTTGTGTGTGTTATGACTCTGGATTCCAGAGGCTATCCCTAGACAAAAGAGAGAGAAAAGAAATATGAAGAGAAAATCCTGAAGGAGGCTCTGGAGAGGAGCAACCAAGGAGGAATTGACAAAGGAGGACTCAGAAGAGACTCATGCCCATGCAACTATGGGTCTAATCCTGAAAGGGTAGGAATCCAAAGAAGTGCTTAAAGCTAGATATAAAGTGATCAAGTCTAAAGAGACTTGACTATTCATATCTGCCCCTTATATATGGCCCAGGGTGGTGCATGAACCATGTACACTAAGCCTACCCTAGACTACTACTATTTATGAACACTAATAGCAGTAAGGATGTACTATTAAATAAGAGAGGGAAAGGCATGGAGCAGATATAAAGAGTAAGGCAGTGGCCTCATGAATCAGGTAATAAGAATGAAAGAGAAGGAAAGATGCATAATGGAAGATCAGGGTGGAATATGAGGACAGAGATCTCTGCTACAGATGAGATCATAGATATAGATCTGAAATCCACCAGATCTGAGGAGATATAACTAGATCTAAGATAGAAAAGATTCTGGGCAGATCTTGGAAAGATCCCTAATCCCTAGTTACATGACCACTGACCATAAGGTACTTGTAAATAGTCAGACCCCAGGCTAGGGTTATCTGAAATGGAGTATGTCTCCCACAATCACATGATATAAAAGTGGTAGTTGTGCAAGATATATAACAGTGTGTAATATTTCCATGATTAGCTTGTTGAGAAAGTGCATTGGCATGACCATTAGATAACCCTGGCTTGTAAACAATGGTAAAGCAATATTCCATAAGAGTCTCTACCCAACAAGCTTGTCAAGGAGATAAGTCCTGTGGTTTGTGCCAATGTTCCAGGGCCTGATGATCCATCCAGATTTCAAAGTCAGAATAATTAATAAGAAGATAATGCCATTCTTGAAGGGCTTGGACAACAGCCAGAAGTTTCTTATTATAGATGGGATAATTCTGTTCTGCTCCAGATAGGGAATGTGAGAGAAAAGCAGCTGGGCACCAATCTCCATTGACCAGGTAAGAAAGGACAGCACCAGTGATAATATCAGATATATTAGTCTCAATTCAAACAGAATAGAAAAAGTCAGAATATACTATAAAGGATACCATGGTCATGATTTGCTTAAGGCAATCAAAAGCAGTTTGCTATGCCCCCAATCAGGCAAAAGGGGTATCCTTGTGTGTGAGATCATTAAGGGGTTGGGCAATATCTTCAAAACCTTGAATAAAATGATAATAATAGTTGGCCAGATCTAGAAAAGCTTGAACTTGCTTCAAGATGTGTGAAACCAGCCAATTGGCAATAGCCTGAACCTTGCTCTTTTGCATTTCCACCCTATCTTTAGAGACAACCATATCCAAATAATCTACCTTTTTTTGAATAAAGTAACATTTGGGGGATTTGAGAAAGAGATTATTAGCATAAAGTCTGTTCAATACTATATGGATAAGTTGGGCATGTTCATTCCTTGTCTTTCCTTTTCAAAAGATAATGATATCATCTATATAGATAAGGATGAATGACCAGAGATTATGAAAGACATTGTTAACCATATTCTGGAATATGCCAGGACTATTGCAGATGCATTGTCTATCTGATACTCTTATGTGCTTTGATGCCTCTACACATAATTTTATAACAGCAACCACAGCCAGCATTTCCCATCCCTCCAACATAAGCCTCCACCCCTCTGAGCTTTACCCTTCCTATCCAGTAGCAGCTTGCTTGGAGAAATGAATCCCATACATAAGCACCCTGCCTCAACCTCTAATGCTATCCACCCAGAATCTACAGGAGCACATAAAGATAGTAACACTTTATGGCTGGACTAACAGCATACATGCATTCTATGACATGGATCTTCTAATCTATTATGTTTTCTATAATACCAGGGACATTTCTGAGACTAACTATGCACTTGCATTCAATAATCTAATATCTTCCTTTATCTCCACTCTTGCTGGCTTATATTTAGCATCTGCCATATACAATTACCTTCATGGCATCAAAGCCTGGCATACTCTTCATAGCCTTTTATGGAATCTGTATGAGAACCAAATCCACACACTATTGCAAGAAGCCATGAAACTAGCCCCATCTTTATCAAAACATGACAAATGGATTCCAATAACATTGAACATGATAATCTCTATCAAGGACCAAGTAAACATCACTGACTCAATGGACATTGCATTCTTTGCATGTTTTACAACTCTTTTTTATGCCACTGCACAGATTGGTGAATTTACAGTACCCTACCTTCATAGCACCTTCAATCCAACAGAGCACATTACTCCAGCTTATATACAGGATGAGATCAACCATAATGGTCTGCATACAAAGGTTTTCTTTCTTCTCCATACCAAGTCTAGTCCTTTAGACAAGAAAGTCAACTGGATCCACCAGAATGGCCCAACTGACCCTCTCACAGCATTTGATCACCACATGCAGGTTAACAATCCTCCCTTGCTGGCCCACTCTTTGCCTTCCATTGGAAGAATGGACATTGACCACTCACACACCAAATTTTCTTAAATAGGTTAAGCAAGCTCTCAAAAGCAGCAGGCATCAATGCAATCAAGGGCCACAGCATTTGCATAGGTGCCACCCTTAAATACCTGCTTTAAGGGATTTCATTTGAGGCTATGAAAGTCAAGGGCTGGTGGGCCAGCAATATATTCCAGCTATATCTGTAAAAGCATAACCAGATACTAGTATCATATATTCAGGCCCTTTTATCTGAGGCAGCCATTGCAGTAGCTCATATTACTATCTCACCCATTCACCAAAATTAGTGAAGAGTAAGTCACTACCTTTCTAGAGTCTGAGATTCAAGTGTCACCACTGTTATATCAGAAGTTTCTAGACTATGGAAAATGCAGCTAATGCTTGACCCCCAGACTATGACTAGATGGCACTATATGCCTTCACCCACACTGCAGCATGCTGATGTAACACAGCCTCATATAGGTAACCACCAGCAGGCCCCAGAGCAACTAGCAAAGATAGGGATTCTACCTTATAGTAAACTATATAGAGATAGAATAGAGTTTTTGCTTATGTGGTGGTGCCATCAGATCTCTTTCTTCTTGCCTCCACTACCACTAGTCAGATGCTCATTACTCCCTCTGCATTTATTTGCTTGTACCCACCCACTGCATTCATATGATTCCTTAAGGAGACTATGCCCCCATTGTGGAATCTTCTTGCTTTATCTTACTGTTGTGATTTATTGGAGCTGTATCATAATTTACTACATGTGAGGTTTCCCACCCACCCACCCAGCTGATACTTGACCCCTAGACCACAACCAGATGGCACTATGTATCTTTACTCACACTATAGCATACTAATGCAATGCAGCCTTATATAGGCAATTACCAGCAGGCCTTAAAACAACTAGCAAAAAAATACAATATCTTACTCTTATGTTACTAATTAGCTTGCAGCATATACAAACCCTATCATTACAAATAAATTCCCTCATCTCCATTATAAAATATCTTCCTGCTGCTCAAAAAGATAATATTATCTCTTTTGCCTCTTTTAATCTTTTTTGTAGGAAAATTACATCTCAAACTGGTCTAGAAAAGTCTACTGTGACTAGGGTCCTTCAAAAAATCCAACCAGAGAAGGAAAATCATCATGGTAATTATCCTTCAAAACTTTCTTTTATCAACAAGCATGCTATTGTTTAACAAATTACATACTAGAAAGACCAGTAATGCAGTTCAGGCCACTTATTTCATCAATTCTATTGTCAGCACTCCTATCTACCCACAAACAGTTAGAAATACTCTTAAGAAAGCTTCTTTTAAAGCTTTAATAAAAAAGAAAAAACCTTTTCTCTTTACTATTTATAGAAAAAGTAGGTTGGTCTTTGCTCTGAAGTACTAGCATTGGACTGTGAAGGACTAAAAAAGAGTAATTTGGTTGAATGAGACTAAAATCAATAGGATTGAATCAGATGGACAAGAATATATGTGAAAAAAAAAAAGAGAGAATAAGTTCTAAGAAGATTAGAGGTATAGTTAAGTTTAGAAGAAGATTAGTTATGATATGGGGCTATATTGGATGGAATGGTATGGGAGTTTTGAGTAAGGTTAAGGGAAGAGTGGATGCTAAACAGTATGTGGAAATTTTAAAGGAAAAATTGTTGCAGAGTATAAAGAATTCTGGAATTTCTTCAGATAAAATCATCTTTCAACAAGATAATAATTCCAAGTATACCTCTAAAAGAGCTCAAATCTGTTATGGGGAACTCCCCATATCCTTGTGCTTCACTGCCACCTTGGTGAGCACCTTTCTAAATGTCTGCTAGGGCTTTTAGACTAGTGTTGCAAACCATGCAACGACCACTTTCATTCTTATGTGATCATGGGAATCCCATCCCTTATCAGGCTAAACCCTAACTTAGGATCTGGCTTATACTATACGAGTATTCCTAAGGTTAGTGGCCATGAGGCACATCTAGGGATCTTCCCTGGATCTTCACTGGATCTCCCCAATTTCGGATCTGACCATCTCTGTGGATCTGACAGATCTAGAGATGGATCTCATCTGTGGCAGAGATCTCCATCCTCACCATGGCCACGCCTCTTCTCTTCCATTTCCCACATCTTATGAGAGGCCCTTTGCCTCATTTCTTCTATCCAATCCATGCATTTATCTTATGGCCTACACAAGTACGCCTCTTATGCTACTGGCTGGCTTACTGTACAACTTCAGGGTAGACACGGATGTACATGGTCCGTGCACATCTTAGAGTAGTATATAAAGGCTGGCTCAGAGTGCTAAAGTCCTCAGACTTTATTACTTGATAGCTTAGGCAGTTTTAGGCTTTAGAGAAAGCTCTTCTCAGGAAACCAGGCCCTTCAAGGAAGGCATAGGTCTTAGGAAGCTTGAGCACATGTCTCATCCGAGTCCTCTTCGTCCTCCATCTTCTACAGTCGTCCTCAGTTGCTCCTTGTCTGAGCCACCACTTAGGTTCTCTCCAGTGTCACTCCTCCTCCAACATAGTCTAGGTGTAGCCTCTGGTTTCCAGAGTCATAACACTTTGTCTACCCTGAAGTTGTACAGTAAGCCAGCCAGTAGCGTAAGAGACGTACTCGTGTAGGCCGTAAGGTAAATGCATGGATCGGATAGAAGAAATAAGGCAAAGGGCCTCTTGTAAGATGTGGGAAATGGAAGAGAAGAGGTGTGGCCATGGTGAGGACAGAGATCTCTGCCACAGATGAGATCCATCTCTAGATCCATTAGATCCACAGAGATGGTCAGATCCGAGATTGGGGAGATCCAGGGAAGATCCAGGGAAGATCCCTAGATGTGCCTCATGGCCACTAATCTTAGAAATACTTGTATAGTATAAGCCAGATCCTAAGTTAGGGTTTAGCCTGATAAGGGATGGGATTCCCACAATCACGTGAGAATGAAAGTGGTCATTGCATGGTTTGCAACAACTAGTGGCCCCGAACTAGGCATGAGAGAATGTTGGAGCCAGCACAACCCTAGAGAGCTCAGGGGGATCCCTAAAGAGGGACAGCCAGGAGATCATAGAGATCTCTTGTATAATCTCAGCTAAGAGACAAGAGAGTGAGACTGAGGAAACCTCAGCTTACCACTCCCTGCCTTATATATTGCTGGTCAAGGTGCACGGACCAACTATAGGGAGCCTACCCTAATGTTAGCTATCTATGTAAACCAATAGCCTAAGTAGCTTGTCTCCATAATAGATAAGGTAGCATGCATGGGGCATGGATCAGGGATAAGGCAGTGGCCTTGCAGATAAGGGATGGAGAGGAGATATGCCACACCATGAGAATGTGGGAGAATGAAAGGAAAGCACCTAGATTCAGATCTATAAGTAAGGCATGGCAATCTGCTGGCCGAGGAGATCTATCTAGATCTCTGCCACAGATCAGATTCTAATCTCTGTAGAGATATCATTGGATACTGATCTAAGATCCCATCGGGGATCCAGCTGTATCACATGACCTAAACCTTTAGTGCAGGGGAATACTTGTAAAGACTACTAACCCTAGCCTAGGGCTTGTCTTGTAAGGATACTCGTTCGCATGATCACGTGCAACTGATCACATGACCAGCACATCACATGCTCTACAGTTCCCATGGTCATGTGCAACCATCGTGTTAGACTTGCGCCATAACAAAATCTGGTTTAAAAAACAAGATATCAAGCTTTTGAATTAGCCTGCTTAATCTTCAGACCTTAATTTTATTGAATACACTTGAGATTATTTGAAAAGATGCCTTTTAGATTATAAAAGGGTATCAATAGGAGTTGATTAATTATGGGATAGGGTGGTGGTAGAGTAAAAAAGGATTTCTGTGAAGAAGTGTTAAAAATGGATAGAAAGCATGCCTAGAAGTATTTAAGCAGTTATCAAGGCCAAGGGAGGTCATACCAGATACTAAATATCATATTCTATTTAATGTCAAAAAACTAATCCAATGAGTTGTCATTTTGATATGGTTGCCATGTTACCAAAACATAACCAAATGCTTTGATCATTGGACCAATGGAAAGCCAAGAGCAAGTACTGCATTTTATATACTTATAGCCTAGTATAATAATTAGTAGCCATTGCATTTAGTGCAAAACATGCAAGTATTGGGACAGTTTTTTGAGCCACTGTATATAAGAGGTAGGGAGAGACTTGAAGTTTCCCCAGTCTTGACTACCTTGTTCTTAAGTGCATTAGCATCTATACAGTGAATTCCTTGTTTCCTTATCTCAACTCACTTCCTCTCTCTTGCCTAGTTTGGGGCCACTAGTCTCCAAAAGCCCTCTTGTCATTGTTATTGCAAATAGGTCATATACTGGATATTGGTTTAGATACACAGAAAGGCCAGTGCATAACATATAAAATCATAAGTACTATTAAATAGTACAGAGACAGAAAGGAAAGAAGACTAAGTAGGATGTAACTTATAAGGGTACAAGTACCCAGAGTTGTCCTGAAAGGGGCAGAGTAGGCTCAGTAGCAATTGGAATATGACAGATACTAGGGATTCTTCTATATTAAAGCTTACATATTATATATTAAAGAACCATTGGCTGAAGTATGAGTCTGTGAGAACTGGGGTACATGAGTAGGATTATTTGTAGTATACAGTAGTGGCTTACCTCCAGTCAATGTTGTATGTAGGAGATTGGAGAAATGTGAAGTACTCTACCATGTGTTGGCAATGCTTATGTCCATATATAGTAGTCTAATGTTACGGATAACTATCTAGGATTGCACTAGCAAATGGGACGATATGACTTTAAGCGTATCACAGCGGACGGACAATAGAACCTACGATAAATTTGATTCGACCGAAGTAAGCAATCCTCGGTGACGTAACTGTACAACATAACTAATGTAGATGGCAACGGATACAAACTGATCCTCATCCCGTACATGACCCCAACTACAAGAATCCACTCTCTTGCAGCAAGCGCGCCATCTTTTCGTCTTCCCTTTCACGAGGTTCCCGTTCCAAACTAAGATTCCAGAACATATCACCGACGTCGACCTGCTCACTGAACTTTCCGAGTGACTCCTCGATGTACATCTGAACTGCAGCTAGCGGATGGAAATGGTGAGGTAGAGTTTGCCAGCGCTGTATGTCCTGGATGACTTCCGATGCCTTCTGGCGCTTCCGGAAGTTAACCAAATTACCTAGCAAGGTATCCTTGGAGCCGTCTTGAATGAACGTGAGGGTAGTAAGGAAAACACCTAGGAACCCCTGAGTCAGAATCACAACCGATGCCATTCGTTTAAATGTCCTTACCAATGAAGGGCACACATGGGGGTGCAACTTTTGCGAGAGTCGAACGGTAATTGGTGAAATTCTTTCCTGAATCAATCGTCATCTCACAAGCATTTAACTGGGTCATGTGTCGCCCATTGACTTGTTCCCAAGAGCGCTTCAGCCGACGAATAGGAGGGGAATTTAGCCCAGAGACGATGGCAACCATACTAGAATAGTTTTGCAAAGTTCGACACCGCTATCACGGGGATCAGCAACAGGCATTTGTACCGTATAAACTGCTTACATCGGCGACAAGGATGAAGTGTTTGAGAATTGTTGCCCGTTTCCTGGAGTCTTCATAAGCAAGGACTGTATCAGCTACCCAGTTGGCAATCTTTTGGGGGTATCAGCTCATGTCTTGGTGGTAAAGTGATAATGACGCCCACCCTATTGCTAGTTTGAATAACCCGAGCAATATTATCATTGTAATCAGTCTTTTGTTCCCTCGATCTCGAAAGACATTCCATGGGGCGGATTTTCTGATACAGTTGACTCTCCAATATCGTCAGTTGTCGCGCCATTTCCAGAGGGTCGACGTCAAGGAACTTCACTCGCTTGCCTGTCTTGGGCAAAATTGATGTGGGAGGAGATACCAAGTTCGGCGTGATGGTCTTTTTCAATTCTCCGGCACGCTGAGAATCTCATTAAGATCAAGATATTCGGAAAATCTCGCATCACCTACTGCACGATCAATTAAAATCACCAGCTGCTTAGATATTGCGATCTTGCTGACAGCCTCTTGCAGCAGAAATTCCTTCATCCGATCGAGAATGTACATGTCTTCCTTCTCGAGAAAATCGTCGTCAGCCACCATAGCTTTGAATGTGTTGAGCACCCTAAGATGGACTTGTGAATGCCAGGCCCGACAACAAAGAGAGAACAAACCTCATCTGTATGATATGTTGCTTGAGTTTCTTCCACTCCTCTAATTCCGCAGGAGTCAAGTCATTCGGTGGCTGAATGTAGAAACGTCGGACAAGGAGATCGAAAAGTTCATCTAGTGTTGTGAATGATTTATACGTCATCAGGAATGTCTTGATGAAGGTTGGATCTGATCAAAAAGGTCATTGAAAGAATTTGGTGTGCGTTTGCTAGGTACGTACCACCGGTTTCATGTGACGTGAGGCGTTCCACCAGAGCGGGAACTGTACCAGCGCGAACGCTACCGTCCACATCAATGGTCATTTCATTCTTAGTGTAGTCTGGCCGCAGATACCACGGCTTTGTACTAATAATGTGCTCAGGAGCGTCGTCGCCAAAGATCTTCTTTATCTTTTGTGCATTGGTAGTGGTTCGGTTGACAGTCGCTGTAATACCTTGTCATCAAAGATGGGGACAGAGCGCTCAAAGACCCACATTCACTGTCATTTAATGACATCGTTTCGCTCCTGGCCGATTCTTCCCTAACCCGTTCTGACGGAACTAGAGTATGCACACTCGATGTGGTAATCCGCGCAGAATCAGGTCTTGAGAGATCCTCGAGAGTGATTGTGTTATCCGACATTTGGGATTGGCTGCGAATCGATGGAACGCGGTCAGATTGAACCGTCCCAATCCTACTTCCTGAAGCGCCAAATGCCGCCTCAATATCAACAATGTCTTCACTCTCCGGGTCGGCGGGGTTGAGGACGGACATGGGCCGCGTATCGTAATGACTATCCATGATACTTAATCGAGAGACCCGCCACTCAATCGCGCCCTTGTAGTCCCCTTCAGCAATGTCCGCTTGATCATGTCCCACGGATAGCAGGGCGTCCAGAGTCTGTAAAAGGAATTGAAGGTTCGACTTGATTGATGCAGCTATCGCATCCAGATAATCGTAGAGATCGTCCTGGGAGGCTATCCTACTCGAGGGTTGACGGATGTGTTGTGTGGTCAAAAGTAGGATTGATGCGTCGTCATAGAGAGCTTGCACGGCCGACTCTAGAGCACGGCTCAACAGCCGGGCTCTATCCACCGTATGTGCATACAACGCACTATCCTCCCCGGCAGCGGATTCGGAAAATAGTCCGTCGATATCGACATGACGAGCAACATGAAGATTAGACACAAACAGCAGGAGCGTCAAAATCCCTGTGAGAACGTCCTGACTAGCCGTCCATACACCTTGTCCTTTCCAATTGACTAAGTGCCAAGAACGACAATCGTAACCAATGGCACTCACGGGATTCATCAACCCGCTTTCTTAAAGCGGTGTGGAGACTTCCGAATTTCGCTTGCACGGACACCATATGTGTCTTGAATTCCGAAAATGCATCTGAGCTGAGGACAGTCTGAGGAAACTCTCCCGTATCGTCCATAGGAACCCAGCCAAATCCCTTCCACGTTCCACCATAGCCAGCTCCAACCAGCCCCAGTCCAATGTGATCCACAGAGAAGCAACCTCGTACTCGTTTGGCCCCGATCATTACTTGTTGCTCGCTATGATATCTCTGGACTTCTACGACAAAGGCCACGATAGCTCTATCGAGCTCCTGTGCATCACTTTCAATGCGAGAAGCGGTTTCCTGTGCAGCAGGACCCGAATCGTATTCCATGGCACGTGCCGAGAGGACCAATTTGGATAACGTTGCTGTGACCTTGCGCTGAGCAGGTTTAAGAAGCGTCTGAGCAGCAGTGGTCCCACGTCGGTCTCGGACATCCCGTGGAATGAGTTGGCTTGGTATGTGGCCGGACGGTGGAGCGGAGATATAAAGGAGGTTGCGAACAGCGACCACAACTGCTTTGATAAGGTCGTCGAGTGCTTGTGCGTGCTCAGGTCGACGAGAAACCCCACTGAGTGACTGATTCTTCTGAACTACAGACAAAATAGTGTTCCGGGCAATATGTGATAGATCGGAAATCAACTCCGGCGGAGGAGGCACAAGAGATTGCTGTAGGGACTGGGCAATTCTCTCGGCAGGAGTAAGCTCCAAAGCAGGATTTTGCTGTGTCTCTGGAGCTAGCTCGTCCTGCTGACCATTTTGGGAAGTTCGGCTCGTGGAAGGAGAGTTATCAGGATCCGAAGAGTAGACTACAGAGTCATCCGAGTCACTAATGGGCTCAGACATGCTTTGACTCCGCTCCCGCACCACGCGGTCCTGCCGTGCCGCAGAGTTCGACAGCAAAGGAGTGATCTGAATTGGTTCGTCATGACCACTTAAGAACTCTGAGGATGTTGTAGAGGAACTAGTTAGGGCTCGAGCACGACCCTTCTTGGCCGAAACCTCGGCCTCCGGAAGCGTCCAGCTCACTTGGCCGGTCTGCTTATTCTGGTAGAAGTATGACATGCCGTCGTCCGCGAGCCGTCTAGTCCAAGGTTCCGGGGTGTTAGACCGTTTAGGTACACCAAAGCCAGCTTCCGCCAGCGCACCGAAGCCCAGTCCGGCGCTGGAACCGGCACGAGCACTGGGTTGTGAAGCGGTCAAGCCTGCAAGATCGCCGTCGGAAGTGTCGTCCATGTCAAGGGGCAAGTCGCGAGAATGTTGACCGGTTTGCGTGTTGACGTAGTAGATCTATTCCAGTCATCTATCGTCACGTATGGGTTAAAACCGGGAGCGGAGCAACTCACCTGACCGTCTTGCGTAACTCGTGGCATCCAAAAGTCATTCGACATCACCTCCCCTCCAGAAACGGTATTCCCAAGCTCAAGAAACCCATTGGAATGGTCAGCCGGTTCGCCTGCGCTCCACTCGGCCTCGGAAACATAGTGATCTTGAACGATTTCTCTGCGAAGATTACCACTCCTTTCTTGCGCATCCTGCAAGGTAGACCCTGCCTGTTGAAATTGGGGGCGCTGGAACCCCTGCTGTTCATAATGGGATAACGCAAGTTCCGCCTCCTCATCGGTGATTATGGTAACATAGTTTGACGGGAACCACCCCCGCTCGTCGCCGAGAAGCCCATCCCACCAGCCAGATTCCAGCTGGGTCAAGACCTCTATGACGTCGTTCTTGCGAAAGGACAAGGATGAGGCGTCGTTTGTCTGATAATCATATAGTGCACGACAGAAGAACGTGGTGATATATTGCTCTTCGGGGACCTCCTCTGGATTAACACCCTTCTGGTAAGTTAGACCGTCATAAGCGACACCAAGTGTAGCCATGGATGGTCTATTGAAGAACGATAGATGTTTCCAAGATGTGGATAGAACGTTGAGGGCGACACAGACAAGGGGAGAGTACTTGACAGAGTAACATGGATCAGGTCCTCACAGGTGCTCTCTGGCATGTTACGTAATTTACCCAACGTCGCTACCGACGTCTGCCGGCCAATCACGCCCATCTCAAGCGATTCGCATTAACGACACGTAGTTGATCAGATTTATTTTCCATCCGCTATGCCTCGAAGCAGAGACCTTGTACAAAGAAACTTCCAAGTGCTCAGGGCTTGTGAGACGTGTTTCCTCCACCCTCTAATTCCGAGGATTTTTGTACAGCACTCCTGAGGCCGTGACCAACTTATTCGGGTGTCACGCTTGCACCACCAATCCAAAGTCCGCAGTTGTCGGAGTGCAGAATCGTGGCGTGAAGGGGCGGACGTTCAACACGGCTTGTCTGCCAGGCGTGACACGCCAAGACAGAATCAAATTGCAAGCCTCCTGTCAAATAAATTTTTGAGTGGCTGTGTAAAGACCTCGAATGCATCTGAGTGAGACTGCTTGCCATTTTAAGGCAATCAGACCCGTTTTTCTCACGCAAGACATATTTGGGGTCCTGACACAGCCACCTGACTTTTACAAGTGTCGTTTTCAAATCAGCTGCAAACAACCATGTGGTTATGCGCGCATCAGTAGCAAAGCCTTCGGCACTCCAAGTCCTGAGCACTACTTCTAACGATGCGCGATAACAAGAATTGTGTTGCAGAGTTTTCGATCGAGAATCGTGGGTGTCGTGCAGAAACTCTAATGACTGAATGCCACGGTTATCATCGCTTCAGCGTCCTCTGCTTCTCTGCGAATTGCACAATCTTTCTGTCGACAAACATGCCCTTGCGTTCTCGGACGGCATCCATGTATTCCTTGGCTATATTCGACCGATCCGACTTCTCGCCAAGATCTTCTAGTTCCTCCTCCGTCGTGGGGACCCAGAATGGATCTTGATCGAGCATCTCATAACTATTCACCTGAGCACTAATTCTTACGTGGGCCCCGCCCATTTTATGACTTACCCGCTGAAAATTAGTTGGGGGCTTGCTGCACCGGATGTTTTTTTTCTTATATCTTGGGCACTCGTCAACTATCCAGATACTCCAAATCGAAAACTTGCGTACCATCTGCGAAGCCGAAGCTTTCCACTACAGGCAGCAGCGCGGAGACGGTAAAATAAGATGTTCCCTCTTTCATCTCTTCGCCCACAATTCGGCCCCGCCGTTTTGACACCACGCCATACACTTTCCCTAGGACGTCCGCTGAAAGCAAGTAACGGTGGATAAGTCACCGCCACCAAATCAGGCTCCAATAACCTACTAGATGCTTGGACATCACACGAGTACATTGCCAGTTTAAGTCTTGGTGACCAGTCTAGCAGGGCATTCCTGCAGGCATCTTTCACGGCTGAGATCACTGATCCCGACACTTGCGTTAACCTATTCTGGGCTGTCCCGAATCCTGCTCAGCCACCAAATTCGCCTCATCCAAGTCCAAGATATAAACTCACCAATCTCATTTTTCAAACTGTCAACGTCGGCATGGATGTCCTCGACAAAGTAAGCAACCCCTTCAACAGGTTCTGCGCAGAGTGGTCCTTGAAGAGTTGCAAGCTGAAATCCCATTTCGACATGACCGGTGAAGTCAGAATCATTGTCCGCCTCATTCCTCATACGGGAGACATCCAAAACTTGATCTGGGATCAAGCGTCGCTTCAGCCTGCGAGAACGGTTACCTCATTATGCCGCAAGATCATGAAAGTAACGCACGACGTGGGAACAACGTCTTGGCGGGCATCGATTAAGAGACAGCTTCCAGCGCCCTGAGGACCAAATGCCCAGATCTTATCAACAATGTTCAGCCACTCGCCCCCCGCCTCAGCGCACTTTTCGTCCAACGCGACCCAAAACTGCTCTGGTCCGACGCTTGGGACGTGCATCAGATCTCCGTGCACCTCAGGACGATCCCCCTCGGTAACGGCATTACTGTTCCCATCAGAGGTACCCTGGTCCATATACCTGCGTTCTTGAACCAGTGATCTAAGTATAGATAGATTTTGCTGAATAAAGAGGAGAATATTGTCCGGTAAAGGTGCCAAACGGAGAGTGAACGTAACAATATTTTGGAAGCTTCCTCCTCTCATGGTCCCGCGAGCGGCATTGAGCGTCTTGGGAGGCGCCATATCTGGAAGAGTTTGACAACAGATAAGAGAGCGAGGATATTAGGTACTAAAGACCTACCAGGGGCCTTGACGGCGGTCTCACGGAATGGCACAATGGGTTTAGAAGCTTGAATCCCCACTCGCGCAAAACGCTCTCGCAGATCCTTCAAGCACCTCTGTAGAAATTATTGTATATGTGAAGGCAGAAGCGAAAGAAAGGCGTAGACACACCTCTAAGTGCAATTCTCCCGCTGTGAGAATGACGTGCTCACCAGTTTGCTGCTGGAAAGTTTCCACGCATGGATCTGCCTGTGCCAAAAGGGACAGCCCACTGACTAACTTTGGCATATCAGCAAGATTCTCGGGCTCTAGCACGACGCGTACAATAGGGAGTACCTAGAGTGCGCAATATTAGTCCATGGGTGGATGGAGACAGCATGCCCCGAAACAATACCATTCGATTGGCACCCCCAAGGTTGATAAGACACTTATGATCCTGCTGAGGACTGCTATCTTGAAGAACCCCAGCCTCCCCAGGGGAGCAAAGAGTTGCGTTTCTCCAGACTTTGCCCTCCAGCCCCTTTATCGCAAAGGTATTTCCAGCTTTGACGCTAGCGACTGGCTGTAACTCACGTCCCATCATAACGTACAGACCCTCTACCTCTGTGACCACAAGGTGATTAACATTTGCAGGGTGACCTGGCGACAGAGAGGTGCTGTATTTTGGTAAGACACAGTATATTTTTGTTCCGACTTTGATGGTTCCAGAATACAAGCGAGCAAAACCGAGAAGGGTCTCGTCATTCGCTATAGGAAGCATTTCCTGAATGTCAACGGTATCCTCGGTGGTCTCTGTGGTCGCCATGCTCCCTGGATGGTCGGACGCTCCATCCTTGCGTGCATCTCTAGTAGCCCTTCCTCGTGAGCGTAGTTCCTCCGCTGTGAGGGGTCCGACCTTGCTCTCAGGCAACTCTTTCCTAGGAATGGCAAACATCTTGCTAATATACGCTGTGACATATGAGCCAGCACCGGAATTGGAAGAGTAGAGATCCCGCTCTAGTTTATTCTTGGGCTGGATTTCCCGGTCGAAGACGTTCGGATACAGCATCCGAGGTAGGCGAACAGCTTGAGCAGCAGGAGGTGAAGGGATGATGTCTATAACGCTTTGAATTATACAAATCGGAAGAGATAGCCATTGGTTGAAGATGAGGGAGAGAAGTTGTCGACTATCTTTCGTACGGAGTTCACGAGGGAGAAGCCTGAGATTGAGCGTGGACACGATCTTGGACACTTTCTCGGTGTTCCTACAACCGTGTCAAGCATTGCTGGTCTCAAAGAGTCAGATACTGACGGATTTAAAATAATCGCATCATAGACCGCCCAGATGTTTTCCAGCACTAAATGTACAAAAAGAGGCTTCAAGGAACGCCCTCGCAGATGCTTGTAGCTGATGACTCTTTTCGTCTTCGGGTCCAAGTAGAAGTCACCCCACAGGACCCGCCGCAAGTTGGCCTCCTTGAATCCGAGCTTCGCAGAGTAGAGCTGGGCGAACTTCCCCACACGGAAGCCCCACCCATCTATTGCGGATGCAAAAACGACATTTCCACGATCCGGCGCAAAATATATGTCTTCATCGTCTTTCTCCTTGAATGTGTCCTCCTCGTTTGCTGTAGCCTCTGCCTCGTCTGCGTACTGATCTTTCTTTGCAGCAAGTCGACGATCCCGTTCTTCCCTCCAGCGTAAATCGTCCTCCATACGCTCGCCAGCAAAAAATTCACCCATCACTACGTTGACCTGTTCAATAAGCCGTGCAAGATGGTGATATGCCTCGATTGGGACGAGCTTCAGCTCAGTGATCAACCTATCTAACTTATTGATGACGAGGATTGGACGTAAATTGTCCTTCCATGCTTGTCTGAGCACGGCGATAGTCTGTAGGCGACCACCGGGTAAAAAGACATGGTCTGCAGGACAGGAGGCTCACCTGCGTGCAGACTCCCTCGACTGCATCTATCAGCACTAGCGCTCCGTCACACAACCGGGATGCGATGGACACTTCGGTGGAGAAATCTACGTGCCCTGGCGTGTCAATCATGTTGATGATATAAGTTTTTTGAGGGGTACCTGTGGATACCTGTCACGAAACCATTCTTCTTTCATCGGACGATATGCATACCGTCATCGCCCTCCTTGGACTGGAACCTGAGTGAAACGGCACTGCTCTCCATCGTAATGCCACGCACAATCTCGTCCTCGCGGCTATCCAGGTAACGCAACTTTCCGGCCATCTTTGGGGATATGATATTGTTCGCTGCTAGAAGTGTATCCATCAGTGTGGTCTTTCCATGGTCTACATGACCAAGCGTTGTGATGATCCTGACATTGGCTGGGTCGAGGGCCACGAGGCTCGACTGGTTGCTCGCCATTGAGGTATTATCGAGCTGGATGCGCCCGGCGATGTCTCAGTGCCCCGGCTGGGCTAGCCAGATATTGCGGCAGGTAAATGACTTCGGCTCCCTGGCGAGCCGATCGCACTGATCGCACTGATACCTCCAATAACGTAATGGCAGTGCTGCTACTTTCTCGATGACTAGGGTGGACTAGTACTAAGCTACAGCAGTGTAGTTTCTAAGGATGTGTATGTGCAAAAAAAAGCTTTGAATGCTCTAAAAGGCGAGTTGACAGATTTATTTCAGCTGGTTGTGCAGATGTCATACTGCTTACCGCAGGCGGGGGCATAGTCATTTACGGTCTCAACACTGCCTTTAAGCTCTCTCTTAGAGTATCATCCAGCCCCTTCCCGATAAATACCAGTTTTCCGGAGTCGGGAGTTCCAATCACGTCCCGTGCTTTCACCGGTGTGAGCTCGTACATGTTCTGTACCCCCTGAAGCATGAATTCTTCGCCAGTCTCCAGGACGAATAATCCCTTGCAACGTAGCACCCTGAGGTCAATGTTATGGTCCTTGCTATCTCCCTCCGTGAGGTCGTCATGGCGCCAGAGTAATCCCTGGATCCAACGTTCGAGTTTGGTGAGCTGATGAGGTGTCAGAGAAGGGATGGACAATTGAAGGCTAGATATTCCACGAAGTCCATAGTGCGTAGCAGAACTTTGGTGGGTGTGGTCATGCCGGTCATCGTGAGCACCGTCGCACTGGTGAGGTTGATAAGTAGCGTTCCGTAATTGTTTGGCTCCTGCATAGGCATCGATGTTGATGATGTGGACTAGATCGATATTTGCCTGTACTGTCTGATGAATAGGTGCTGATGGATTGACCTTGTGGATCATTCCTTCTGTCACCGTTAGTTTGTCGTTCGATACGAGGTCAGCTTTGTTTAAGAGGATCACGTCCGAGCACGCTATTTGTCTGTGCCATGAAAGTGTTAACATAGGTATGGTCACCATAGAAACTAACACACTTGAGGCTCTCGCCAATACTATCAACCGAGTGGTCTTCCTCCATTTGCTGCTTGACTGTTAGATCAGAAGTCAGGCTTGTCATGTCGTGGTTACCTGCTGGCCAAAAACTGCATCTACTACGCAGACAACACCATCAAGGGATATTTGCTTGCTGAGCCCCACGGAGTATTCTTCATTTAGCCAGAACATGGACGCAATAGGACCTATTTTCATCAAAGGTCGACTGGATTTACAGCGTGGATAATGGCGATGATTCTCACCGGGGTCAGCAAGACCCGTAGTCTCAAGTATGATGTGGTCAAATACACCCTTTCGTTCCATAAGTTTCTCGATGGCAGCAACGCCTGCATCCTTGATACTGCAGCAGAGGCACCCATTTGCTAGTTCAAGAAATTCCCCTGATCTTTCTGCCATTGGATCCTCATTGGACGTAACGTTGATTGACTTGGCTAGTCAAGGAAGGTGACTGCATGATAGGGACGTGGTCATCTGTACAGCTTACCTTCGATATTCTTCTTCTCGGTGAGTACCCAAGCGACGAAACGCAACAGAGATACCTACAGCTGTGTCCCCGAACTCGTTCATGATTACGGCGATGCGATATCCATGCCGTTCAGTGAGTATGCGCCTGCATGCTGTCGGTGGTGTACCCCAAACCGCGAGACAGAAGGCATGCTTGCCTCAACAGCGTCGACTTCCCGGCGCCAAGGAAGCCTGTGATGATAGTGCACGGGATCCGCCGTGACTCTTGAGGTTCGATAGACGGTGCATCATGATTAATGAGCGTCCTGCGCGCTGCGATAAGTCGCCAAGGCTACCAGAGTCAAACAGATCGGACCACCGGCCGAACGTACGGTATCTCGTCGTCTTGTTCCATGATGGACATAGCCTCCGAATTCCGAATAAATGCTTCCGAGCTGCCGCCAACTAATCTAGCGGCGGTCATTCGCTCACCCTCATACTCTTCTTCCTTCTTTCGACCCATGGCCGCGCTCGGTCTCAGTGATGAAGCATTGAGAAATCTTGTGCAAGGTCCCGGCGATGTGGAGTGGAGGCAAGTCCTTTGTTGCCAAGCCACCTCCCAAATGTCGTTTGGTTGTCGTGCCACTACTAACGGTGGGTGGTCCAGGTATGAGATGAGACGGGAGTGTCAAGAAATACTGCCCGGTCTTTTACTTGGCCCGTTTCAAGCCTCAAAGTCACTCGACACGCTAAAATCTCTGGGTGTCACCCATATGTAAGCCATGGGTATCTGTCTGTGTCCAATTCCTAGCTTTGGCTTTTTGAGAGCTGGGGGCGGGGACCTCTCAACTGTCATTGTACCCAGGTTTAATAAGATGCTCAATGACTATTTTACAGTGTCTGTATAAGAGATCAGAAAGAGGCATTCTCTGTCCGTCCACGCTTTCCGGATCACTTCACATACCTTGTACTGGACGTGGAGGACAACGAAGAACAAAACGTCATCAGACTATTCCCGGAGTAGGTTCCACCGGGGTCCTTCGTGTCCGAGGGCTGAATTGTTCTTACGCAGAGCGGATCAATTCATTCAACAGGCACTGATTCAAGGTGGCAAGGTTCTCGTGCATTGCAATGGTGCGTTAATTCTATCATGAGTCCCTGCATTCCCCGTCTGTTACTGTATTCACTCTGTGACAGGTGGCATCTCATTGTCCCCTGCGTTTGTGGTCATGTTTGTCATGCGACATTGTCAGTTATCCTGGGAAGACGCTCTTCATCTAGTGCAGAACCGTCGCTACTGCATATCGCCAAATGGTGGTTTTCTGACGCAGATCAAAGTACACAATATTCTAGTTGGCAAAGTAGTACTGCCATTACTGATCCGTACCCTTTTCGATCAACTGTGTAGGAATACGAGTCTATATACAAGGCCAAAGCCGCGGTTGCCAGTTTTCCGGAAGCCCCAATGCAAAGAGTGGTGTCTCGTAGGAAGAGGGACGACGAAGAAGAGGATTCGAGGTTCATACTACCCCACTCCTAGCTCTGCGTACTCATATGATTCTTACAGAATAGAAGACCGCAAGAGGGTCCTCGTCGATAGTGACGACGAAGATAACGATGATAGGATGATGGCCACAGAACCCTGACGTTGCAGTATGACGATTGCTTCAGCCCATCCATCGCTTCGGAATAATTATACTGTATAAATAGCTCGGGTTGTTTATCCTTGCGTAGATATTCTCGGGTTGCAAAGGGGGTATGAACAATGAGGTGTAGATGGAGACTGGTGTGTTTGACTACAGAGACTTAATTTTGGCCCTTTCCTTTTCCAGTACGACCTGCTTTGCGTGCACGTCTGTGGTAATTGTCAACACTTGTCCAGTAATAACTAGCAAGTACGATACCTTTGCGTTTTACAAAAGCCTCTACTGATATGCCTACGAACACGATGGCGGCTCCCAGCCACTGCCCAATGGTCAGCTTATGGTTATAGACTACTACTGACAAGATCATCGTGAACATTTTCCTGGTGAGAGTGATTGTCCTGCAAACAATGTAAAATGCATCGGCTGAGAACAAGTGTAAGAGTAGTACTGACACCAAGGTCAATGATCCAAAGTGCTGAAGTGTCTCAAAAATGAACAGTTGACCAAGCGCACCCGTGAGTGAAAACTGAATGAGTGGTACGACGACCGAAGGATGCGACTTTATGAACTCCAATGCGCTGGAAAACTCGCTCTGTGCGCCAGATGAAGGGTGGAGGACAGGAATGTGGGGTAATGGGAGCGTTCCGAGGGCCGTAGTCAACACGGTACAAAATGTGTTGATCCAGAACATCATTTGCTGACCTGAAATTTTGTACTTCGAGAAAATCTCATCCTGTGTCGAGTTGACGGCGCCGTCAAGAATAAGGTTAAAGAGGAGATAGGCAACGCCGAGGAGCTGCAGGTAGGGGGACTGGGCTCCGTCAGACGTCTTGTTGGGCGTGGCCTTGGTAGGTTTTTCGTTTCCGAAAAACATGAACACGCTGATACCAGTTGTGACCAGCGCAACCACAAGATACTTGTGGGGTGCGAATTTACGTCGATAGAGAAGGAAATTCATGAGCATGACGGGAACGAGCTTGCAGGACTTTCCGAGTACCATAGTGGGGTATGTGATGTATAAAAGCGCAGCAAAGCCAAACGGGGCAGCAAGGGCGATGAAACTGGAACACTGAAGGTAACTGAGGAGGAGGCGTCTACGATAGGAGAGACGGTTCATAGTCGATGGACGTCCTGGTCTAGAGTTCTGAGAGTGTCCATTGATGAATACATGCATATTCGGGGCTCCGTCCGCTTTAGCGGACCCGTTAGACTCGACATGTTCGGGGACGTCGAGACCAAGGAGGGAAGAGAAGGAAGACCCCGGCTTCCCGCGCATATAGATATAACAGAGGGCGGACAAGGAACAGAGGGAGCTCTGGCATGTCCCGATAAATAATGCCGACTTGAACCTGTGGGTTGATTGCCCATCGGTGGATTGGAACGGAACTGACACTACACGAGTGAAGTTAGCCTTGGAGCTTGGGAAGATCATCATATAATCATACGTCGTTCTTGCGCGATTGCCCAAAGCTGGTGGTGGTTCTGTGTCAGTTGAATTCTTCTTACGCGGGACAGAATGGGACCACCCACGAGGAACATCGCGTACACGCCCGTTATACACAGACCAAGTCTGGACGACAATGCTATGACAGATGCTGCGATGAAAAGGTGATGAAGACCAACCTTAGTAGAGGCATGGCAGTAGATGCCGTTGGGGAAGAGGCGAGTGCGTGAATTGATTCAAACGTCTACGTGTCAGTGTGCTCTGTAACCCTCGTCTGAGGTTAGGGTTCCGTGACGTGACGACAGCCCCTTGCGCCAATTCAATATTCAATCTACCCAGGGCCCATTTCTATACTCTTCTTGATTCTCGGACTGTTCCCCGGGTTTCCCTAGGGCATTGCTTGATTGTACCCACACATCAAGAAAACGTGGGGCGCCGCTGTCTGTCAGAACTTTATGGGAGGCACTATTCCCCAGCCGTCAGTGGAAGCTACCGCGAGGTGGGAACACTCGGAAACGGAACAGGGCAAAGGCACAGCGTTTCTTTCGAGGGGAAAAAGGAATGGCAGCCTCTCTATATACCGTGGCTAAAATATGACGCATGGGTGTATGGCTCGAATCCTGGAGTCCATAACGAGTTCATGACGTGCGATCCAGGATGTGTAGCCAGGGAGACAAGGGTGATGCGCGTTACAATCTAGGTGCCTTGTTAGCGTGTGACACAGAGGGACACGACAACTTGGATACCGAGATTAATCATCTCCGAGTGAAGCCAGTCCAGGGCCATGTCGATCCGAGGCAGCCTCTGAGAACCGAGGGCGAGTGTCGGGGTCACAGAAAGAATCAGGCGAGTGTATATGTACACAAGTCCATGCGTGCTGGCGAGCAGCACTGCCATGACGGTATGAGAAAGGAGGATATATCCGTCACCTCGGAACCTGGAGCAAAAGTCGCCGAGGTTCAACGTCCACCGCTGGCGGTCCCATTTCCTGACCGGTGTTCATTTTGAGAGATGGACAGATGATTGTTCGCATGATCGAATTTCTTAGTATAGTATTTATTGCGGAAGAGGCACGAGTACCCGGACGAAGGAGCGTGGTAGGACGTGAGAGCAAGATCCGTTGAGACGAAGGGCGTGTTGCGAGATCTCCCGAGCGACTCCTTCAAGGACGGCCCAAATGTCGGGCTGCCTCCCGACCTACTTGCAGACGGTCTCCGCCTGCTCTTCACCTCACCATGGCTTGACCTCTGTCGCGCCCGTGCTTGGAACTTGACGAATGCTTGCGCGTACTTGCACTGTGAAACATCCGTTCGGTCGATACAGATTTCGGGCGGTAGCCGGGATGGGTTGAAGATGGTCAGCTGTGCACGTCGTCAGTTCGCCAATTCACTACGAGAGCATTCACACGTGGGATTTGTCGGACAACCATCCATAGCGTTGCTTGTCGCTCACGATTCCATTTGGCTGCCAACCTTGTTCACAGAATGTCCGTCCATACCAGACAGTTATGTTCCATCGTTGGATTTTTCCCCCGTGTCGGGCGTTCTCCTGCATTCGTCTTGTGATATGCACAGTACGCGACGGACAGAAAGCCTACCAAGACCCAAGACGAGCGAACCAGAACAGTCCCGTGCTGTTCAACAAGTGCGGTGATCATGACAAGACCGGTGCTGTGGGCTAGGAAGGTGCTCTGGGCACAGCCAAGACGCACGGGGACGCAGAATTGTCCCGCCGGGTGAAACCGGCATGCGAGTATGAAACGCAACAACGAGCGTATCCACTACAAGGGTGGGGATGGCAATATTAGTTGGGCAGGGTGCCAGATGGGGTGCTGACGCCGTCGCATGGTAGCATCGCCCGCCGGATGGTAAGTAGAGGCGTGCGATGAGTAACTAGGCGTTGGTAAACCTATGTTCGGATCATTCCACCCTCCGGAGCCCACGGTGATACATAATCTCGTACCCTTGTATATAACCTGCCGTTTCAGCCTCTAGCGAGCCCATTCGCCCCATCTCCTCTCTGCTGACTCTTTGAATTCCCCTGGGCTTTTGCGTGAGGTTAACCCACTCGGATAGTTTATACCAAAATTAATTTCGTGGGAAAGTTTCACGGTCCCACTCGGTGACAACTCCCGCAGTCACAACACTGCTCTTGTCTTCCCTTGTCTTTCGAGTCTCTTCCAGGAGAAGTAGTCCCTCTGTAGGCTCCCTCCACCCGGCCTCTGCTCTTTGTTAATACCCACCCCTACTTCTCCTTTCCCCCTTCACAATGCCCGTCACGTCCTCCTCGGACGTTGTCATTCTTACGCTCGGCGTGGTCCTTGCTGGCGTCTATCTCTTCCGCGATCAAATCTTTCCTTCCAAGCAGAAAGTTGCTCCTCCTGCTCCATCAAAAGTTTCCAATGGACACACTAACCCAAGGGACTTTATCGCTAAAATGAAGGAAGGGGTACGATTCCTGTTTTTCTTTCTCTCGATCCCTCGGCCGACTTGACCGTATTTCAGAAAAAACGTATCGTGATTTTCTACGGCTCGCAAACTGGCACTGCTGAAGAATATGCTATTCGTCTGGCCAAAGAGGCAAAGTCCAAGTTTGGTATTTCGTCTCTCGTTTGCGACCCCGAGGAGTATGATTTCGAGAACCTCGACAAGGTCCCAGAGGACTCTTGTGTCTTCTTTGTCATGGCCACCTACGGAGAGGGCGAGCCGACAGACAATGCGGTTCAGTTCATGCAGAATCTGACAGACCAGTCCTTCGAGTTCAGCAGTGGCCAACACAAATTAGAAGGCCTCAAGTACGTCGTATTCAGTCTTGGTAACAAGACTTACGAGCATTATAATGCCATTGGTCGTAACGTTGATGCTGAACTGACCAAGATGGGTGCTATTCGAATCGGCGATCGTGGTGAGGGTGACGACGACAAGAGCATGGAAGAAGATTACCTGGCGTGGAAGGATGGCATGTGGAGTGCATTTGCCGAGGCAATGGGTGTGGAGGAGGGACAGGGTGGCGACACCCCCGACTTCTCGGTGACAGAACTTGACTCGCATCCCCCAGAAAAGGTTTACCTTGGTATGAGATCCACACTTCTACTGTTCTCTAGCATACTTAATTGTCGACCAGGTGAATTTTCCGTTCGTGCTCTTACAAGGACCAAGGGCATCCATGATGCCAAAAACCCTTATGCTTCCCCCGTTACGGCGTCTCGCGAGCTTTTCAAAGTCGGTGCAGCTCGCAATTGTGTACACATGGAATTCGACATAGAATGTTCTGGGATGACTTACCAACATGGTGATCATGTCGGCGTCTGGCCGTGCAACCCCGATGTTGAGGTGGAGCGCTTGCTTTGTGTGCTCGGCCTTGCACACAAGAAGGATACCGCGATTCACATAGATTCCCTCGATCCAGCCCTGGCCAAAGTACCTTTCCCTGTCCCGACCACTTACAGTACGGTCCTTCGTCATTATATCGATATAAGCGCAGTTGCAGGTCGTCAAATGCTTGGAGTCTTTTCGAAATTTGCACCATCTCCTGACGCTGACGCTTTCCTCAAAAAACTGAGCGGTGACAAGGAAGAGTACGCGGCGGTCGTTACGAACGGATGCCTGAAGTTCGGCGAAGTGCTTCAACTTGCCGCCGGAAATGACATTTCTGTTCCCCCTACTCCTGACAACACCACGGCATGGCCTATTCCCTTTGACACTATTGTTTCTTCCATCTCCCGTTTGCAGCCTCGCTACTACTCCATTTCTTCCAGTCCCAAGCTCCACCCTACCACAATTCATGTTACTGCTGTGGTACTCAAGTATGACTCTGTCACCAATTCTCTTTTGCCGGCCCGTTCTGTCTTTGGTGTGGGCACGAATTTCTTGTTGAACGTCAAACACGCCACAAGTGGGGAGCCTATTACATCCCTTCCGTCCTACGCCATTGAGGGACCTCGTGGAGCTTACAAGGCTGAGGGTATATTTAAAGTCCCTATCCATGTGCGCCGCTCGACATTCCGTCTACCCACCAATCCGAAGAGCCCTGTTATTATGGTTGGTCCTGGCACTGTGAGTATCATGGGAAACTTGATTTTAGGGTCCCTTTTTGACAAAATAACAGGGTGTCGCTCCATTCCGCGGTTTCGTGCAAGAACGTGTTGCTCTTGCCAAACGCACGACTGAGAAAAATGGACCGGATGCACTCAATGACTGGGGTACAATGACACTCTTCTATGGGTGTCGCAAGTCTACCGAGGACTTCTTGTATGCTGAGGAGTGGCCCAGGTATGTAGACGAGCTCAATGGGAAATTCAAGCTCCACTGTGCCTTCTCCCGTGAGCCTCCCTACAAACCAGACGGTAGCAAGATATACGTGCAAGACCTTATATGGGAACAGCGGGAGACGATCGCAGACGCAATACTTGTCGGCAGGGGGTACATTTACATTTGTGGTGACGCAAAGTCGATGAGCAAGGCCGTGGAGGAGGTGCTCATGCGAATTCTCGGCGAAGCTAAGGGAGGGAGTGCGGAGGTGGAAGGTGCTGCAGAGATCAAGTTGCTCAAGGAACGGTCGCGTATGTTATTGGACGTCTGGAGTTAAAGCGCAAGCTCTATTTCTCTCGGACGAACTGGGACTGCGCACTCTGAACGATGTGTCTTATGACGCTCCTGGATATGGGTCATAGTAATGAATAGACTTGCGGCGTACTTACATTATTTTTGAATGTCTTGATCTCAGTCTTAATCACGCGTAGTGTATCAGTGAAATGCGGTGCACATAGTCAACAGTGTACACCCTAACAACTCGCAGTCCCTGCTCTGCAGTTGGCTTCCGACGTGTTCCGTGGCCCCGGCTAGCCGTGTTCCAATCCCAGCCATGTTGCGAAGAACCAAGGGCACAGAGAGCGCCATTGCGTTTCGAACACTCTCTCGTCGAGGTCGCTGCTCGCAGTGGGCATATTCAACTCGCGGTGCCGGAGTCACTCCAGAGATAGAGACGAGTTCTCGCGGCAACCACACGCCTCCACCCTCGGAAGACGTTTCGACAGTCAGAACGCGTGCTCCCAGTCCCGTTTCTGCGCACTCCCAAGCCCAGAGTCCTCTGAGCTCTCAGCCGCGGATCGACGTCGCGGCCCTTTTCAGCTGGGTCAACGAGAGGGGTGTCCTCTCGAGTTCTTTCCTCCGGCGACGTGCAGACGACTTATCAAAGACAGCCACGACGACGTTCTCACACCTTGGCCTGCATCTCAATCGTGTGACGGGGTATGAGGGGATCGAAGCCCTGAAGAAACAGGTCGTCGCACAAGGTACGGTAGTCTCGGCCCTCTCATCCTATTTTCTGATTGAAGACTAATGTACATCACGTCCAAGAGGCTCGAATCAAGACTACGCGACAAGCAGCCAGGGACGCCAAGACAGCCTATGACGATGCGGTCCTCCAGCGTGCTGCATCTCAGCGCCAGGTGAACGACCTTCTCCAGCGCAAATCTAGCTGGACCGACACCGACGTCAGCAATTTCACGTCGCTTGTTCGTTCAGATCACTTGTTTGAACAAGAGGAGGCACATGCGAAAGCACGTGTAGCAGAAACCGAAGATGCGGTAGATCGAGAGTTTAGCGAGTTGATGAGGGTAATATTGGCGCGATACCACGAGGAGCAAATTTGGAGCGACAAGATTCGCAGCGCTTCGACTTATGGGTCTTTGGCGGTGCTCGGGGTCAACCTGGTGGTGTTCATCATGGCGATTATCGTCGTGGAGCCGTGGAAACGGAAGAGATTGGCACAGACATTCGAGAAAAAAGTAGAGGAGATGGGTGCCGAGACGAAGTCATTGGTGAACGCTGGGACTGCTCGACTAGAAGATCGACTGACGGGGCATGAGAAATTGCTGACCGAACTAGTCACCCAGGTGTCTGTGGAAGCCCGTCAAAGTACTGTTGCTAAAGCAGCCGCCCCCGAGGAGATGTCTCTGAAAGAAATACCCGAGACTCCGGCTCCCCATCCGTCCTGGTGGTCTCGGACATCTTTCTACCCACACTTTGGTTCTACACCAGGTCGCGAGCTCATGCTTGCTGCTGGAAGCGCAGTAGTTGGTGGGGCCATAACGATCCTAGCGCGTAGCTTATTTGCAGATTGATATATCATCAAGGATCTGAATGGTACACTCTTTGTAGTCTCGCGGTTATTCGTCCATTGCTCCATCTTGCAACTACTCTTCACTCCCTTCCGTAACCTCGTGCGCCGAGTCGGATATATTCAAGCTGCGGTACACACGACAGTGAACTCTGAAAAGACCTATCCTCACCAAGTGTGAGATGTACCTCAATAAATTGAACTCGCCTCTCAAGTACGAATTCTATGCGGTCGAGCATGCCACACTCGATCCAACTTTCACTGTCCCACTTAACCCAACCCCACCCTTCTTTGATCTGAGATAAAAAGGCTAAGCTACAGCGCGGGCCAGGAGCAGAAAGGATCTTACCTCTGGTTTTTTGTGCGGTGCCAGCACTACAAGCCAAAGAGCCTTTGTGCTCAGTTCCCGGAGAAGAGCGAACAGTTCGGACGGAGATTCAACAAGGTGTAACGCGAAGGAACAAACGACCATGTCGATCCTGGCGATAGACGAAGTCACGTCTCTTTTGCGGTTGACCCCAACTAAGGTCGTATTCGATACTATAGGAGGAAGCGAGCCTTCTGAAATTTCTCGAAAGGAAAGGGGAGCGCAGGGTAACGTGGTGCGTTTCGTGTAAGCCGCCTGAGTATACTGTCGGTTCTGCGTGAGTGATTTTCCATCAATAGGGTTCCTGAGCTGGTATGTGCTCACAGGGTCTGCGGCTGTGATCAACAAGTCATCCGGTACCCACCTTATCGGAGGATTTGGTGACTCCCCTCCAAACCCGTCGGCTTTAATTGACATCAGCACAGTGTCAGACCTTTGTGGTGGTGCAGATTAATTTTCTCTCTTACACCGCGGAATTTCCTTAGATATTCCACGTTTCCACCATTCATAAGCTGCTACAGTAACTTCCCCACTTTATTGATGATTTGGTGTACCTGTAAGTGTCGCTAATGCGGAATAAGAGAAAATTTGTTACCTGCCTGATTGGGGTGAACGTCCTGGATCTGAGTCCCGCTGTTTTAAAGAAGCACGATGGAGACGGACCACAGGCCAAGTCAAATATAAGGGGTAATCTAGATCCAATGGTGTTTTTATCGTGAGCCCACCACCTGTAGTCAACGATCACCGTTCCTGTCTGGACGATACACCCGTTACCTTCACTGACCTTTCTAACCAGGTGAACATACATGCACGGACGCCGGGGAAGTGTGGATTGCGGTAGGACGCGCCAACCTTTGATATGTCGGATTCAGATAAGATTCATAGATGAGATTTGCTTAGAGTCCGAACCTGCTTATAATACTTTATTCGATTTTAGGGTATGTGAGAATGATATTGGTAAAGGGCCTTGTTGCCATACATTGTCCACGCCGTGTTCCTCATAGTTGGATCGCATGGATTGTTGGAGGTTACCAGTAGTTCCTGTGCGATAGAGTCTAGAATTTGTTCGTGACACAAGTGCTGATGGCTTCGTTGTCATTATTGGGAGAATCAGCGGTGTCATGCTTAGGGATAGGCCTGACCGTGTGCAGGATGTGAGAGGCAGAGATGACATCAGCATACACATGCCTTATTTGGCTTATATAGCTCAGCATCATCCGAAAGAAAATGTTCCAGTATTTGTCTATAATACCCTCTGGTCATAATCAATGGCAATGAAAAAATATTTGCATGTTTTGCACTAAGTGAAATGTGTTGGTTGATATTGAGTGGAATCAGCAAAAACAAGGGCAGAACAAGTGTTATACTGCAAGATCTTGAGCAACTACACCTATATTCTTGGTGTGCACTCCTGCTGCTGCTAAGGGTACTGCTGAAGCCTAACCTTTGAACTAGAGGCTAGGAGAACTAAGCAAGAAGGGTATTGGGTCAAGGAACTTGTGAAAACCTTAGAGATTCAAGTGCACAAGACTAGAGAACTTTAGCTTGAACTTGTACCCCTTTTATATTATTGCATCTTGAGCACAGACCAGGAGAGTGTGCCCTGCCCTAGAGTAGTGTACAGTAAGCTGCCCAATGGCAGAAAGAGAGTGAAAGTCTAGAAATACATGAGGAATACAGGTAATATAAGATCATGGGCTAGATTAGCCTTGATCTAGTAAAATGTGAAGTGGTGAAAGGTGAAGATGTGAATGGGTGACATGGTGAAGGGGTGATAGGGTCATGCGATGTGACTATGTGAAGAGTGCAAGGGAAATAAAAAGGGGTGAAAAATAAAATAAAAAGGAAAATATGCATTATAACAACAAGAACCCACTCAAAACTGAGGTAGGCAGAGAGTTTAATGCTTGAAGGGGAATCTCACAGACCAAGGGAGCTAGCTCGTGTCAAAACTTCATACAGTAAGCAGCAAAACTGTTGCAATACCTAACCTTTATCTGGTGTGCTTTGTGCATTACAATAAAATAAGGAATTTTGCTTAGCTTTGGTGAGACCAAATATAGCAGTTACTCTTGGCTACATTTCATCTCCCTAGGTTATGTGATATAATTCACAGGCTCATGAAATATACTCAAATTAATCAAGGATACTTATTGCAATAGTTTTGTTGCTAACATGAAAATATATAAAATTGTCATATTTTAAGATGCTCTTATATAATATATTGGTCGTGTGATGTATACAAAGCCTTCAATGGTACAAAAAAATATCACTTTTCTTTCTGCCCTTATTATTATAGAATATAAAATCCCTTTTTACTAAACAAATTACTTATATTACTTTTCTTTTGAAATTAACCTTTTTAATCTTTTCAAAGCAACTAATAGGTGCTTATCTTTTATTATTTTCACTAATATATAATATGTCATTTATTTTGTTATACACTTAGCAAAAAACTAATGGTTTTGTCACATGACCATGAGACTCACTTGGCTAAACAAGAATGACTCTAGATATAGATTTGATTCTATTCAGAGTATTTCTCTGTGTATAAGTATTGGTTATATAATATAGCAGATCTCAGATAAGATCTAGATTAGGATTGATCTGTGGCAGAAATCCAGATGGGGATCTCCTTGATTTCATGATCTCCTGGCCACACTCATATCTGCCTTTGCTATATGCTTTCCTTCTATTTTATAATACTCTTTCATATCTCTTGATCTGTAAGGCCACTGTCTCACTTCTACCCTCTGCCCTATGCTTTTTTATTTATTAGCTCTGTGTACTTACTGCCATTAATTACTAGATGGTAGTTACTATTCCTGTACTTGGTCTGTGCATATCTATAGCTAATATATAAGGGGTAGAGAGAGACTTGGGGAAACCCAGTCTTGATCAATTCTATTACCATTGTTAATCTTCTGTGATGGTTCTCATGCAGTATGGCTTGCCCTGGATAGGGCCTTGACTTACCACTCTCCTTTGTCTAGTTCTTTTGTTGTTGTTGTTAGCCTGTTATTTACCAGTCCACATTGGTTTAGGGGTACCTTGGTTCAGTGCATAACATATTTGATTGGAATTGAAAAGCTAAAAATGCTATTTAAGTTAGCCATATACTTTCTAATGTCAAGAATTGAATTATTTAATTTTTGTTATGATTAATCCCTTTTCTTTTTTTTCTTGTTCTAGCTTCTGATTTTCATGTGTTCTACAATACTTTCTTGTTATATTCTGGACTATTTAGACTTTTTTGTTTCAGAACATTTATTTAGTTAGTAGCTATTACTTATGATCTGCTTTTTTTATATTCCATCTATTTCTGTTATATCTGGCCCAGATAGGGATAAACATAGCCCTTTGGTGGAGCATATAAAGGTTCATAGTAAAGAAGATAATAAGAGTGGCCTGCACTTGCAAGATTGCAGGCAAGAAGTTGGCTGGATACTAAGGCTATGTTATATATCTAGCAAACACAACAGTCTCTAGCATGTGACTTTGAGAGCTATTGAGCATATGATGCAAATGGTTGTATAGTCATATAATCAGGAGCATGTGATTATGTGAATAAGTAGCCTTATCAAGAATAACCCTAGGCTAAAGCTAAGTCCTTTATATTAGAGTAATCTCCTGTACAGATATGAGTCACATGATATGGCAGATCTTAGATAAGATCCAGGTACAGTCCCCAATAATATCTAATCTTATAATCTAGATAGAGAATCTGATTTGTGGCAGAGATCCAAATAGATCTTCTTGGCCTTGCTGCTATCATGTCTATTTTATATCTCTGATTTTTTGTGCTTTCATTCTTCCACATTCTTATGATGTGGTGCTCTCTTCCATTCTAATCCCTTGATATGTGAGGCCACTGCCTTATTCCTTTATATCTGCCCCATGCATTCTCCTTACTATTTATGGTTGAGCTATTATTGCTACTGGTATTCATAGGTAGTAGTACTTTAGGATAGCCTCCCTGTACTTGGTCTATACACAGATCTCTGCAATATATAAGGCAGGGAGTGTGAGCTGGGGTTTCCTCAATCTTGCTCTCTTAACCTTAAGCTGGTTATACAGATAGCTGGGATTCTTCTTAAGATTTCCTTATATAGCATCTGCTGGCATTGGTTTATACAAGAGTAGTGATCTCACCCTTTTTTTATTGCCTAGTTTGGGGCCACTAGCTCAAAAGCCCTTTCAGCAGTTTAACCAGGAGTTCAGTTTAGGAGTATCCATTAGATGTTTAAGTCATGAGTTCAGTGGGTAGAGTCCCATTTCAGGCTGATGATAAGCAGGCTGGAGACTGCTGGTAATATTGAGAAACTTTAAGTATGCAGATATAAGGTATGAAAGAGAAAAGTAGCATAAGAAGATAAGAGGCAAAGTATACTACTTTATACTACAGGTTTAGCCATTGTTGGTCTAAAAGAAAAATAGGATTTACATAGGATTAGTAAGAAAAGGGGTTGTCTGATGAAGCACAACAAATAGGCTAACAAAGCACATTAGGAATATAAAATGAAAAGGTAAAATGCACTTTATAAAATTTGCAATAGCAGTTGCAAATCATTTAAGTTTGATAAACATGAAACAGTATCTGAATTTACAATGGAATTTGCAATAGAGTTTAGAGTACTATAAAAAGCATTGGTGAAATAATGGAAAATGGAGGTTAAGAAGAGAAATTGTAATATTACCCACTTTGTATATCTAAACTACTTAGTGAAGGCTTTAATAAAAAGAGATGGGTAAATCTGTAATATTAACCCAGGCTATATTATCAAGGACATTATCTTTATTATCAATGTTATCATAGAGAGTGGTAATGGTATCAGGGCATGAATGTGTTGTGGTGCAGCATTAGGCAGTGCATGGCAGCAAAGGGAACAGGAGTGTTGGATATGTTCTAGAGCTCAATAAAAGCAGAGAGAACATTGGTAGATGGAGCAATTAGCATGGTAGTGGCCAAGATAGTAATAGTAAAAGCATACTTTCCTATTACAAGGGGGTGAAAATGGCAAGGGGTATGTGTTATGTACCTATTCTGGTGCTTCTATGCATAATGTGGACCAGCATGTAATAGCAATGACAACAACAACAACAAGAGGGCTTTTGGACTAGTGGCCTCTAACTAGGCTTGTAAGTTAAGACAAGGGAGTAAGGGATCTCTTCAGCTTAAAGTGCACTAATCCTAATGCATTAAAGAGGGTAAAAAAAGAGAAGTAAGGACACAAGAGGTCAAGACTGGAAAAACCCCAATTTTTTCTCTATCTGTATATATATTGTAGCAAAGACATATAGTTTTAGTACAGGATTAGTAACTACTATCTAGAGGTGCCAATAGCAGTAAGTATGCATAATTATAAATAGAGAATCATGGAGCATAGAGTAGGAATAGGGCAGTGGCCTCATGAATCAGAAATGAAAGAGAAGAGAATTATACCATGAGAATGTGGGAGAATGGAAGGAAAGATATAGGGATAGCAGGTATAAATAAGGCATAACTATTATAAGGCCAAGGAAATCCCATCTGGATCTCTGCAACAGATTGATTCTAATCTAGATCTGTTAAATCAGATATTATTAGCATCAGATCTCAATTTCATTTAAGATCTGCCATATTATATAACTATTACCATGCATTGAAGAATACTCTGAATAAGACCAAA
>JBBPJW010000360.1:0-34063 GCA_038088935.1 Pulveroboletus aff. viridisquamosus
CCTCCCTTTAAACGCGTCCCTCCCCCTCCTCCCTCCCCCGGCTCCCTCCTGGTCTGGTACCAGTCCCCGATATCATGTCTGCATGTCCTCCCGTCGCATTTCCCCCTCCTCCCCCCACCGCGAACACCCTCTCGTCCCACCAGCGCGCTGCCCTCGTTCGCTCCTCCAAAAAGCTCAGCAAGATCTTGGGCGACGTCCCCCGCGTGCCCGACGACGATATCCCGCGTACGTCGTCCCTTCCATGTCACACCTCCTTTCACCGAGCCCTCTCTAGCCCGGCCCCCTCCCTCTGTCGAGCTCACCCGCACCCGCACCACCCCGGTTCCTCGCGACACCGGGCCCCCTTGGCGTAGGCGCAAGCCAGCCCACGTTCCCCCGCCCCTCAAGCTCTCCGGCACCTCCAGTGACGCCCCCCATGCCCTGGACTCCCCCGGCTCCCTAACGAGTCCCGTGTACCACCGCCCCCCGGCGTGTCGTGACTCTGTGCTCTCCGTTGCCCCTTCCAGCGTGTCCAACTGCCCCTCGACCTCATGCGAGTCCTCTTTCCCGGACGCACTGCCCACCGACGCAGGCCAACGGCGCGCAAAGCTTGAGCGTCTCCGTCACAAACTCGGCCCTGATGTCCCTGCGACCGCCGTCTTCCCCACCTCCTACACACCCCCCACACCCAAGTCGTCCACACCACTCGCGCTCGGAGCACGTACCCGCTCGTTTGCAACACTGCCCGGCCAAACAGACGATGTGCGATCGGTCACATTCTCGATCAGTTCCGACGAGAGTACGCATGCGGTCACGTTCACGGCTGCGCACATGCGCTCGCCTGCCCATCCACACAAAACGAAGCACGTCTATCAAACAGGGCCGCTGCCACCCGTCCCGCCCATTCCTGCACACCTCGTCCCTGCTTCGACGTCGTCCTCACGCCGTGGCGCTGACGATGACGACACGGGTCTCATCCGGCCCCGTCGGAAGATGGCTGCTGGGTCCAAGATTGGCGGGTCAGACTTCAAGGCGGCACGGAGGGCGAAACGGGAGGGGAAACCTCTGCACGGGATGGCAGAGCCGGGGGAGATGGTCGAGATGGTTGGGTTCATGTGGTGAGGTTCGGAAGGCCGTCGTCTCTCTTTCTCAGTTCTCGGTTCCACGAGGAGGTCTCGCTCCGACTTGTGCATCGCACTGGCGGGCTGGTCCCCGCTGGTGCATGATGCGCGCTGGTGGTTGACGTTGTGTTGATGACTGCCTTACGACCCAACGACCCCCACACTTGACGCTCAGGGGTTTTACCGCGGACGCGAGATATGCAGTAAGAGATCTACCACATGACGAAAAACCGTATGCTATGCAGATCAACACGAAAAGAATAAAACATCTTGACCATGCCCGTCACGATTCTTGCTCTTCCTCTCTTTTGTAGTGTATTCGCTCGTCTGCACGCAATAGCAATATATATCAGTAATCTCCCACTCTTGCACGACGATGGACACGAAACGCCATTGACCACTGCTTGGTCGCTTGCGCACACGTTTGCCATGATCGTACGGTCATGTACGTGCAATACAGCGGTCGAGGAAGTTCCAGAAGTTCTTCCAACGCATGAAAAAAGGTTCACCGACCGTTCAAGGGCATTGCTGGAAAGCTCTGCTATAAAACGTGCGTCACGTCGTCTGACGGGTCGCCTTCGATGCAATCGACTCCCCCATGGCGTGCCCCTTGACACTGCACTGTTGCCATTCGCCCAGTGCGATCTTGCTGTGGCCCTTGATAATCTCCATGTTGTGAACGAGAGCACGCCCCGAAAAGGGGTCATACCACCTGATTAGGAAATGCTCCTATTCACCGTACATTCAACTGCGTCACCAACAGCGCCTCGTCTCCAGTGCCTATCCCTGTATTCCGGTGAACCCAGCGTGGTCACTCGTGAATCGAATTTCCCCTCGACCCAGACCAAAGACAACGATGCGCTCGCCGAGGCACAAGGTCGCCTGGGTCGTCTTGGCGGGAGACGCGAGCCCACTCCACGCTCCCTCTGTGCGATTTCGAACGGCTGCCCCATCCTGACCTCCTTCATTCATTCCTGCACTCATTACCAAAACCCCCTCCTAGACGCAGTCCCACTCACTCGATCATGCTGCCATGCACACATACTCTCATTGCCGTCCATGACCCCTTCTTGATGACCACCAGGCTCAGTCAGGCACGAGACAGCCGACCACGATGTACCTCATGACAATGAGACCGAGTCAAGTAGTAGAACAACCGAGGAAAAAGTACATCAGCTAGGAACGGTATAGCGCATGAAATGGAGCGGAAAAGCAATATATCAACACAGGCGATCATTGTACCATGACGCATCTCGCGTCCTGGCCAAAACATGTCCCTCCCCCTCGTGCGTGGCAACACCTCATCGCGCCGCGCATGCGTCGTCCATGTCTGACCGTACCTCCGTTCCACTCTCGGACTCGCAACATCCGTGTTCTTCCATCACCTTTTCCGGGATCTTTACAAAGAAACCATCAACGCCCTTCATCAACCAAAGGGACCGGAGAAAGGAAACAGAGAAGTGGGATGGGATTCAGAGGCAGCGAGCAGCAGAGAGAGACGCACAGGCAACCTAACCAAATACGCAGTCAGTGTCGAACACGCCGCGACGATAAACACCGTCTTCAGACTGGCCGCATACGCATCGCGAGCCGCGCGTTGAAGCGGGTCGGGGAGGACGGTGACGAGACTCAGGGAGTGGCGGATGTCGGCGATGATCTTTTTTTTTTTTTGTATTTCGTTGTGGTGTGTGCAGGGAGGCGGGGTTTATTAGTACCATACGGACGCACCGACTAGTGGCAATACCGCGTACCTTATCAGCGTTGGGCATGTGAATCCGGCGATGTAACTCGAGATCAAGCTGGGATTGGAATACGGCAGAGGCGATAGCTACGCCGGCGGTTTGTCCTGTAGACAACACACACACACGGTCATATCAGACGAATCCTACACATGGCATATAGGTAGTCTTCCCCGAGGGGACGCCCTCGACGTCCCTGTCGAGAATCAGGCTAGAAAGCGAACTCACCGAGTCCTTTAAAGAGCTGACCAAATGCCGTTCCAAACGCCATTTGGGACTCTGTCAAACCATCCCGCACACGGTCAGACCTCTTGTCCCCTCTATAAAAGACAGCACACACCCGACAAGTGTGCCTGCAAGGCAACTAGGTACCCCCAAATCCCAGTAGTGTCAGAAAACCGGGCACACAGTAGAGACAAGGGAAAGGAAGGACACACTCAACACCGTCTGAAACACCACCGCATTTCCAAACCCAATTGGCACGACACTGAACCACTTTTGCACAAATCCAGAGTCCTCACGTAGGAATATGATGGGGATGAGGCCACACAACGGAAAGATGCCAAAGACGAGGTCCATGGTTTTGTACCTACCCGTTCGGTGCATGAGCCACCTAAGAGCGTGTGGGGTACGAGGTAAGGTGCAGAGAAAATATAGAGACGCTAGAGCATACCCCGAGAACAACGAACCGAGACCCATCGCAAGACTGTCAGGGAATAAATGCAGACCTGTGTTCAATCAAAACGGCAATCGCATCCGAGTACGTCTTCAACATATCGGCCTCGTCGTGGTAAAATATCACGTACCCGCAATGGATGCACTGTCCAGAGGTACCATCTGGAACCACAAGGGGATAAAATATAGGACTGCGAAATTGCACACCGACACAAGATAGTTGCTCAAGCTAACCAAAACGGGAACCTTTTCACGCAAGAGACACAGTGGGAGGACGGGTTCGAGTGCAATGACCCATTCGATGATGAGAAAGACAACAAGGAAGAGGAAGGACAAGGAGAAGGGGACAATGACCCGGGTGTCTGTCCACTAGGAGATTGTGAGGGAGCAGAAAGGAGACGGAGAAAACCAACGTACGGGAAGATCTTCATTGTATTTCATACTGAGCCATGTGAGCGACGATCCGATCTACCATGAAATACGTCATGCGAGAAAAAGAGATACACAGTAAGTTACGCTGACCGCCAAGAAGAGGGTAATGCAACCTCCAAAGTCGATTCTGGATAACACTTCCATTGTGCTCTGTCCTTGACCCTACAGAGTGTCTTAGACAGTGGGTCATGGGAAGAAAGACTAGGCTCTCACCGGTGTGACATAACGCAACGTATTCGCTATGAGAATCATCACCAGGACAAAAAGTGGCACCTGACATAAAAACGCCATGCGCCATCCAAATCTCCATTACCATCAGCCCTTGTTTCTCAACATACCGGCAATGATTAACGAGGGGACGACGTACAAATCACTCAAAACTCCGCCGACGGGTCCTCCAAGACCCACACCCAGCTATGTCACGCGGCCATCAGAAACGTAGTTTGTGTGCGTGGGGACTTAACCTACACCTTGAGCGATATTATTAAATGCTTGGGGTAACCCACGATTCTGAGGAATAATTATCATAGTGATAGAGCGACACTGTGAACGTACTCGGATGCTGTACATATCCGCTGTGACGATCCTGAATGCATTGGACGTGTGTAAGTACGCGTAATCGCATTTAGTTTGTTCTAGCGCGTGGACCTACATGGCGAGCAACTGGACGGCGCCACCACCCATACCGGCTATCTGATAAATCACGTTGAATATCCCGAAATCTGGGTTTGAGATTATCTGGAGAAACAAGTGTACGTACGAACCGCGCTCCCGTCAATTCGATCATATCCCTGGATAGCCCACAAAGAAACGTGCCGACGACAGTCGCTAGCAGTGCAGTTTGACAGGCAGAACGCCGGCCGAGAATGGTACAGAGTCGTCCGTAAAGGGGGGTAAAGGTACAGGTGGAAAGCAGATAACTAAAGAAATATAGGACCATAAAGCAGCTGAGTATGCAGGGATGAAGTATGAGACATACGAGGTGCCAATCCAACTGGCTTGATTGGATTCTTTGAACTCAGACGTGATGGAAGGCAGCACTACAAGAATTGCACTCGTTAGACATGAGCGTATTCCATGCATTGTCAAGTACTGCATACGCGTAGCCACCATTGTTACTGAAGAAAACGTTCGAACGTCATTAAACCAGACCATGGACCCCACACTACACTACGTACAATTCAGACTCTGGAAGCTATCAATACGTCCGCACAGACGCAAAAAGAACGACAGAGGACTCACACATAAAAATGTCCCTGCGCACAACGCAACAAGGATACCGTAGCGTGTTGCGCGGGAGATCTCGCGACAACCGAGCGGGCTATCCTTGCACGCCTTCGTCCCTGCGAGGAGCGGACTGCGCTCCGTATCGTGTGTGGTCATGGGGCGGTGTCAGAACTTGCAGTCGAGTTGCGCACACCAGAAAAGACGATTCAGTTTCAAGCCCAAAAGAATGGGCACACAAAGTAGATAAGAGGAAAAGACGGTGACCTTTCTTGTGACTGGGATTTAAGAATGTAACGAGTTCCGTGGGTCCCTTCCGCTAGGGCCGGTTGTTTGGAGTAAAGTCACCACCTGACTGTACGTACGACTTCGGGGAACAGACAGCTTTTCATATTGCTGAGTATCATATAGAATGCAGTCTTTCCAGTGAGACTACTCGGCCAGGGTGCGTCAGTCAGGATCAGCAAGTTATTTCATGAGACAACTGACGCCGCCGAAGCGATACATTCTTCATGCTTGACATGCAGGACCCTGTAAATCTGTGGACGACCTATTCAGTCCATGCATCAGCTACCTAACAAATGCGTATTTGGCAGTGATACCAACGTCACTTGGCAAGGGTTCAAGCACTGGGTCTGAGCGGACGTGGCACATGAGGGGTAGACAACCTGTCTTGTGACTGATGCCGACATCCCAGTTGGTCGCCGCTGCGTGTCCACAACCAATATGTTGGACATTCATTATTACCAAAGTCAACGTTACCCCACGGGTTCTTCGGCCGACTGTCCTCATTCAGGTACATTATGTCTTGCTGTGATGCATTACTTTGGCCACCTTTCGTAGTCTGGGGGATTATACATTTGCTTTTTTTTCTTCTAGTAAATGAAATGACCATTACCCTGCAAGGGTGACTCGCGGTCGCTCAGCGGTGTTTCCATGTTCACACGTGATTAACCCACCCAGATGTTCGCCAAACCGCTGTCTCCGACTCCCACCGGTTTCCCAGACGAACCGTCCCATCGCGTCGTTGGTGGCAACCTCTCGAGCTTTGAGTCACGGCGTGGCTACCAAAGGTACCGCTGGACTGCTCCCCTCGATCATCACGTCCAGTGACGTCGTGAGATGCCGTGCAATCATCCCTGACACCCCTCGTCAGATGATGCACCGCCGTAGATGTATTTGACCCGTCTGTGGAGCTCGTTGATGCTCTGAGCGTCTCCAGGATGTGGGCACATCTTGTCCGTTGTCTGAGAGAACAAATGGAGCGCATCGTCAAAGAACTCTGCGGCGAGGACAGGCGGACGGTGTGGAGCGCGTGGACGAGTCGTGTCATCCAGTTACGGAATCCGGACCGGACAAGGTGGCGCGGGTCTATGCCCACTCAGCTCGCGAATGAGCTGTGACTACTGGACAGTCCGAAAAGGCGGAAGAACGACCCAGTGCAACAGTCGATGTCAAGAAGTCGAGCAAGGGTGCGTTCACATTGGCCATCTCCTAGGAGGTGAACGAATACATCGTTGTCAGACGTGAGAGATGCACGAATAGGGGCAGGTCTCGATGCAAAACACGAGACGTCGGATAGGAAGGTTACCCTGGAAGTTATCGTAACACACTACCCTTTGGGAAGCCCCTGAGGCAAATGAATGTCTCAATGCACCTGCTATGAGTCTTGAGGACGAGTCTCCTTACAGCATCTTTGTCTCAGCATCGGCGCAACCGGTCCACAGCAGTCGTCACATGAGCCATGAACCTGGTTGCCTCTTCGATAACTGGACAGACCTATAGGAAGAGGATTCAGGAAATTCAGCGGGGCACTGCCCCCGTGGAATGTAGTCTTTCACCCACCAGCATTCTCAGGGCAAAGGGACATCTAGAATCGCCTGTCGTTCCATCGGTTGAGTCAGTTACCTCTCCGTGTTTGTGCTCTCGATGCATTTTTTTTTCGTCTGTCAACACGCTCAGGTCCGCCGCAGAGTAGACGCGGGTATGACACTGGCTGCGATGAGGTTTCTGCCAGCTTAGCTTCAACTCGTCTGCTTTTGCTCCTCAAAATATCATGAAAAACTCCACGCATCTCAAACCTTCTCCTTTCAAATCGCATAACGCGCAGTGGAGACCCGCAAAGAGAAACGACGGATGACCGCTAAATCCGTACGTCTGCAACGACCTGCAAACCTATTCAGATCCCAGATTGAAGCCGCGGACTATGTGGTGGTATCAACACGAGCTTGAACGACTTAGCTCGCGATGACACAAGTCACACCGACGTTACGACCAGACCGTCTTTCGTGTCCAAAGGACACTTGATGCCATCACTTACACGATGGGACATGCTCCGACCTTACAGGATCTGGTCAATGAGGAGAACATCTAAAGCATCGTCGTCCCTGTGGATGCATATCCCCTCAGTAGAGTGACCTGCCATCGGTGTATTCCGTTCGCCACAACAGACGCGAGCGCATCACCGGGGAGATGCTGATGCCTCATATCTACACCCGGGTTTCGGACCTAACACCATTCCGACGAGCGTCCAAGACCGACTCTGTGTCTACGTCAGTCCATTCAGCACGCCCATCCACCTTCTCCATTTCCGCCTCTGGGATCTGTCAATCCAAAAGGGCTCTCTTCAGCACGTGGCTACAGCCCTTGGAGAAGCACGATACAACTGTAACAGGACTCACGGGAAAGCGTAGGATACAGCCCACGAGGAGTGCGCACGTCACGACAATGAATACGGTGCGCAAGCTCGCCAAGTATGCGTCTCGCGTAGCACGCTGAAGGTCTGGGGGAAGCGATCTCACCAGACTAAGCGATTTCCGGATCCTCGAAATAATCTTTGAGTTTATATTTTCCATCGTTCGCGGTCGTGATCGTTGAGATTGAAATGACGGCATCAGTAAAATGCGAATGTGTTACATATATGGGAGAACGAAAGCGGAAGCTGACCATATCTGCGTTGGGGACGTGTATACGCCGATGTAGCTCGGCGTCGAGTCGGGACTGGAAAACGGCAGAAGCAATGGCAACACTGGATACTTGTCCTTTCATGCATGTGAGATGTCAATATCCATCTGCCGAGCAATGTATGCCATACAATACGCACCAAGTGATCTAGAAAGCTGTGCAGCTGCCGTCCCAAGGGGCACAGATGACTCTGCGAACACGAACACGTTCAAGCTTTTCCTGTAGCAAACGCGCATCTGCCAACGTACCGGGTAAGTGTGCCTGTACCGCGACTAGAATGGACAACGTCCATGAGTAAAAATCACTAAGGGGAGCTCGAAAAAGTTCCATACTTATCGCTGTCAAAAATATAACCCCGTTCCCAAAGCCGATCGGGAAAACGCTAAGCCACTTTGGAACGAACCCCGAATCCTCTTGCATGAAGATGATGGGAATGCAACCAAGGAGTGGAAGGACGCCAAAGACATGGTTGAGGATTGTGTATTTACCCGTTCGATCAACCCACCAGCTATGTGTAGCACCCGGAGATCAGCTAATGGGAAGCGAGCAAAGGACATGACGTGCCCAGCCGCAAACGAACTTAAACACCCTGCAAGGCTATGTGGAAGTAAGTGGAGTCCTATGTTCACGGGAAATGGGAGTGTTTAGTCAGTCGCCGTTCCACCGATATGAGTGACATTCGACGTACCAGCGGTATATGCACTGTCCAAAGATACGGTCTCAAACCACAGTGGGATAAAGTACGTGATGGAAAAGTTGCAAACAGCCGCGAAATAGTTACTCAAGCTCACAAGGGCAGGTACTTTTTCTCTTAAGATGAAGGGTGGAAGGATGGGCTCCGAAGCTATGTAGGACTCAACAAGAAGAAGAAAGCCCAAGGAGAGGATGCATAGTGTCAGCGGAATGATGACTCGTCGATCAGTCCACTGCCAAGCACTGTAGAACCAAAAATCATGCATAACACAGGAAAAGACGTACAGGAAAATCTTCGTTGAATTTCGTGCTGAGCCATGTGAGCGTCAATCCAATCTAGCATGCGATAAGCCATGCAACCGCAAGGGAGACACACGCCATGACGCTACCGTCAAAAAGAGTGTAAACAAGCCTCCAAAGTCAATTCTAGATAGGACCGCTTTGGCGCTCTGTCCCTGATCCTGCAGAACATGAGTCCAGAACATGTACACACAGACAACAGTGAAAGAGATATACTCACTGGTGTCACATAACTCAGCGTGCTCGAGACGGCAATCAGCACCACTACAAAAAGTGGTACTTGACACAAAAATGCGATGCGCCATCCAAATCTCCAGCGTGGTGAGCCTATTCTATTCAACGATTCCATAGGCAAACAAGAAAGAACATACAGATCATCCAAAAGACCGCCAATGGGACCACCGGCGCCTAATCCAGCCTATCAGAGAGGGATTAGGGATGTGGTACCCATGGCTGACCAGAGCTCTCACGGCTATAGCGAGATTGCATAGTGCTTGAGGTATCCCACGCTCCTGGACGACGATGAACGTCAGGATACGACATATGGGCGGTGTACATACTCGGACACTGTACATGTCAGCCGACACGATCCTTGATGCCAGTGGTTGAGTACAGCCACGGTCGCTCACAGGAACATGTACTCACATGGCAAGTAATTGGATTGCTCCCCCGCCTATTCCGGCTATCTGAATGACCATCAGAGTCCGCATTGCAACAGAGGGTAGGAGAAAGAAGAGTCTGCATACAAATCGCGCGACAGCCAATTCGGCCATGCCCCTGGAGACTACGCAGAGAAAAGTGCCGAGGGTAGTCGCAACCAAAGCAATTTGGCACGCAGCTCGCCGGCCAAGGACGATACATAGCCGTCCGTAGAGAGGCGTGAAGGTGCAGCTTGAGAGCAAATATCTGAGAAGGTATATATGTATGTGTGTGAGTAACAGAGCTTTAGGACATGTAATCGTACGCAGTCCCAATCCAACTGGCTTGGTTTGATTGATTGAACTCTGACGTGATGGAGGGCAACACTATGGACAGTATTCATTAGGAGCGGATGAGCTCCGGACCTTGTGGGGTACCTCACGCGTAGCTGTCATCGACACTAGAGGAAAATAGGAATGATCAGACGTTGATCACTGTAAGAGCTCTGAGTGGCATACAATTTATGCTCTGACAACGGTCAATGGTAGTATGTTGGACCTCGAACAAAACTCGCTTACACACAAGAGCGTGCCGGCGCACAAAGCTATCAGAATACAATGCCTAGTCGACCGGGAGATCTCATGGCATTCTAGAGGGGCATCTCTATTGGCCTTGGGCTTTGGAAGTAGCGGACTGCGCTCGGCGTTGTTGTCATGGACCGTGGACATGTCAGATCGTTGGACGCCGCCAACAGCAAGATCGGCTGAGCCGTCTGAGGAATACATACCAGGAGAGAGGTACTGAACGTGGAAAACGCGCCCAACACTTTAGGGCTAGCCGTAAGCAAGTTATTTAAATGAAACTTTGGTTTCCCGCCCGTTATCGCCTCGCTACATTGAACGATTACGCCATTGTCACCTGCACCAGCGAAAAGGGGCGACCCGCTGCTCTGCCGATACCTGCTCGAGATGACCTAGGTGACTTGAGATTGCCATTCGACCTGACTGGAGAAGCGGGAGATCATGACAAGCCACAGCCAGAAGTGCGGACTGTCCATGTCACTGTCGAATACAAACTTGGTTGCGTGGGGTTGACTTTCACGAGCGCAGATAGCAGGGGCAAGGTAAACATTCTTGATACAGAGCCAACCATCCGTTCCATGTTTCACCGAATGGTCGCCGACAAGCCAGCTCTTGCATTCAAGTCTGCCCAGAATTACCATTATATCCCACGCGGCAGCCCTGGTCAACAAGACTTCCCCGAATCTAGCTCTGGATTTTTGCGCGTTCCGTAGTTCGTCGTGGGATTGCACGCAGCCGAAATGAAGTAGAAATCCCCACACGGGTCGACATCGATGTGCTTGGATTTACCCATGAAGCGCTTCTGGGAATCAAACGGAGTCACCACTCGGAGATTGGTCGGTGATACGACGAGGGCCACCCAGTGGGCAATAGCTGAATACTTGCATCTTAGGACGAGGACCCACTTGTGGACTCCAAGGACGGCGGATCTATCGTCGATTCGACAGCAGCACTCGGTATAACGACTAGACCATGAAGAACGGTATGAGCGGCGACAGTGCAGTATGCAAGCAATCACAAGCTACAGTGGGGACAGGTCAAGACTCCTTGGGCACGAGTGAAAGATTGAAAGCGGTTGGCTTCATGTCCATCGTTACTGTTTCCGGTAGGTCCTCTTATTTCACCGACATCGTCTCAATGCAAGCGACGAAAAGCATAGCAATGACCTACTTGATATCAAAGACGTCTTATTGGTGACGCCTGCATTGGCTACCATCTGTCCAAGGGCATAACTAAGAGATCAGAGTAGCACACAAGGTCACTCGCAACGTCCAGAACTCCGAGTCCTTTTTCCACCTCTACCATTCCTTTCATTTCATTCTTCACAGGCACAGCAGATCGACTCCTGACTGATCTTATAAATATCGCTTGCAATAGCATGCAGCTGACTGCGTTTGGACGGGACGTCATTCAAGGCGACATTGAAGCTATCTCAAGCAAGACGGAGGACGAATACCACATCCAACACCCTATGCAGACCCAGCGATGAGAGCGACTTCTTTGGTGATCAACATGAGGCTCTAACGTAGGTAGGAAGCTGAAGCGTGCCCAGCCAGTTGAATAATGGAATATGGACAATTGCACATACAGATCTATTGTATCGGTAACCTCCCAGTCGTCATCATCCTATATAGTACGTTTGAAGCCTTTCATTTTACCTGCTTGCCTTATTGTGCCCACTTACATTTCATTCTCGTGGAATGCACCTCTGACATCTACTTGCCACCCTTCTGGCAACCACTCAGGTCATATGATATAAACCCTTGATATCTACTTGCCTCCCTCTTTGCAACCGTTCAGTTCACATGGTATAAAGCCTCGACGATCGAAAGCGATCACCTCAGTCCGTCGTTTGTATAACACGACTGAGGTGGGCAAATATCTTCATTACCCCATACCTATCTTTACTGATACATATAGTAGTAAATCTGTTCACTAGGTGAACCTATAAGTCTGTCGTTTGTATCAGGCTGAGTAAATCCGATCATCAGCACTCGCGTGGCCTGATCCGTTTCTGGACTCACCATATTAGAGCCATCAATCCACTTTATCTGCTGCGACAACACTAGTCTGACAGACTAGAGAAGAAGTCTCGTTGGCGTGATGAGTGAGCCAACGATGCGGCCTTGCACAGTCGTGCGAGTTCGAGAGCCATCACCGGAAATTACGCATGTACCTACCTGCGCAGCAACTCCAGTGCGGGGATCGTTCCTCCCGACTCCTTGTCTGGCTAGTGGAATGCATGCGAGGACTACACCATTAGCCTGATAACAACCCATCAAAAGACTTGAATAAGTCACGGGATAGGAGCGATGATCGGCTAGAAACGACACGAATGCTGCGCGTGTACGCCAGCAATAGTTCCTGCGTCTCGTTGGTAACACGGTGTTAAGAAGCGCAACCAGCTCCACCCACAACACACTGTCTTGTCCTTCCGTCAAAAGCTTAAGAAGCTATCCCCGCAGAAGCGAAACTCCTGCACCAGTCTTACGAAGAGTACTTTTCCTCGGGCCTGAAAAAGGGAAACTTGGACTGTCGACGCCAGGGTGTATATATTGCGGTGTATAGAATCGGAACACTCCACCGGTGGCACTACCGAGGCATAGCATGTGGAGCTGGGGCTCTATCACTTCAAGTCACAGTAAACTTTGGTGTTCCATGTCGCTAAAGCATGTACGGTGATCCCGCGAGCAGGCAAATGGAACTCGTTGTACATCAAGCATCCTGGAAAGACTCAAACTAAGATGGACGAATGAGCGTAGAGATGACGGCGCTTCATGAACGCAGAGATCTTCCCCGACAGTGATATCGCTCCATCATTCTCTCTTTATCAGCCTCAACTGAAATTGTGGTGAACCAAGGCCTACGATGTGCTGACGCCAGCAAGCTCCCCGCTAGTAAACTCAACGATCTCCTCGCTCGAAGGGCGCAACCGAGCCACATCGACGGTAGACCAACACCGTTGTATGAACATCCACCGACGTTCCGTAACTAGCGCACTGTTCGGCCGTCTGGGCGTTATCCCTCTCGAGATCGCATGTACGACCTGGGCTTCACGGGTATAATAGTGGTACGGCACCCTGCCACTCAAAATCTACCCGTCGAGTGAATACTACATCAGAACGTACAGTACACACACACACAAGGGAGTTGGATTCCACGGACCTGTAACATGATACCCCCAAATGAATACACGTCGCTCCGTGTTGTGGGCGCTTGGTGTGGCGATTCCTCTTCCATTCCATCCTCGGGCACTTCCAGGTCAAGTAACTCGGGGGCTGTCCAGCGTAGGGTACCCCGCGCTTGAAAGGACGTGGCAAACGTCGACCCGCCGAGGGCAGTTAGTAGCGTCGACAGACCAAAGTCGGTGATACAGGCCTTCCCATTCCCATGGATGAGAACGTTTGACTAGAGAGAAAGCGCATCAGCGAAGCAACGTATGCATGAGTGGAAGTGACGACGCGTACGCCAGATAGATCGCCGTGCACGATAAAACGTGAATGGACTGCCAAGGATGTCATCTAGAGTGAGTAGTGGCTGAAACATGAGTCATTTTCGCACACCCACGATACCGAAGTCCAGATGCGACACTGTTGAGCTATGGGACGGGTGTTAGGCCCACCTCCCCACGACAAAATTATAGAGGGACTTACTAGACTAAGAGTCTCAACCACCGAAAGACTATCGTGACAGTCCGAGAGATAAGACGTCAAGGAACCATTATCGACCCAGGGACACACCATGGCAGGGAATCGACCAAATCCCATGGTCGTCCCAAGGAGTGGCAGCACATTGACATGTTGGAGGTTTAGCCATACTTTGATCTCCCGTCGGAGCCGCTGTGGGACCCCAAAAGTCAGTTGGGTACGGAGAGAGGACACTGAAAAGTTAGGTGGGGTCAGCATCACCTTCTCTTTCTTGGCAAAGTCACCATCCTCGCCGGAGTAAGTCTTGATAGCTTTTATGGCAATCTGTGATAGCGGTATTTGCTAGTTGTCCGGTGGATCAAATAAAGGACATACTTTAATGGATTCATTATTCGCTTGGAGCATCCCTTGGTAGATATCCGCAAATCCACCAGATGCAACCGGATCATAGCCATTTCGAGTGACCTGGCTGGTGAGATCATTCGGAAAGCGTTTTCTATTACGTTGATTAGTATAAGCTTACAGAAAATGAGACGATGTTATGACCCACTCGGCAGTGAGGTTCGATCTTTCGTCCCACAGAGAAGTTGAGGTCTCCGGATTTGCGGCGGTCCTTTCTGACTTCGCATATCGACCAACAGCATCATTTGCCTCGTAACACTGTCAGTGACTTGAATAATACTGCATGTATCACATACAATGACCGATGGAAATGCCGTTTCGTCGACGCGTGCAAGACTATCGTGAATTGGCCAAACGTGAATGGTGTGGTCCTCTCCCCCCGCGATCACATGAGATCCATTTGGTGAAATGGTAATGCATCGCACGAAAGAGCTGTGTTCAAGAACAGGCACATGTTCTTGTTGTGTCGCCGTATTCCAGAGCTGAATAGTTTTGGAATAATTGGATGAGGATGCGATGAACTGTCCATCTTGTGAGAGTGCGATGGAGGTAATGGGCAGCAGATGCGCTACCCACTCCAGGCACACCTCACCCGTCGACGTATCGATACACTTGATGAAATTGTTGCAACCAACATAGATTAACCGCTCGTTTGGTGCCGGCGCCCACGCGAGCGACCATGCCTCCAGCTTGATTAAAGGAAGGAGCAGAGTACCAGAGTGGCTATCCCAAACCCGGACATCGTGCGAGTCCGCACTCGCGAGTTTATTGCCGTCTGGAGAAAAGACCACTGAGGCGACGGCATCGGCGTGACCCCAAAATGGGCCTGCGAGTCGTTCGCACGTGGGGACGCTCCACACGATGATGGTTGTGTCTCCCAGCCCGCTCACGAGCTTAGCACTGTTGCTGGAGAACGACAGAGATTCGATGACGCCCACCTTGACTGATTCGCCCACTTTTTCGTGCGTTGCAGCGTTCCATAGCATGACTTGCCACTTCTCGCCACCGACAGCTATCCACTGGCCGTCATTCGAGACGGCCACAACCCACACGACACCACCGCATTCGATTGGGGAGTGTGTCTCGCGACCTTGTTTTGTTTCCCATGTTCTTACGGTTCCATCTGAGGACCCGCTGACAAACTGGCCAACATCGGGCGAAATCGCAATCGAGGTCACCGCGCGCGTGTGGCCAGATAGCACGAGAGGCTGCAGGACCGTACCGTCAGCGTCAGCACCTCTTGGGTGTGACTCGTCCATTTCTGTGTTACTTATGATGAAATCAGTGACGATTTGGACAAGTCTAGTGTGACTGACGCTGAGTGTTGTCGGAGCACTGTGAGCCACCGCTTGCCCTGGCGTGGTGGAAGGGAAGAGGAACGAACGCCGAAAAGGAATATATGATTGGGTTTAATTGATCTCAACAACGCGACTACTCCAGCTATTGAGCCTTATATAAACTAAGGCCGCCCATGGCAGTGGAGTAGTCTTTCTCTCCTGGAACTTACGGACCTGGGAGTCACACGACTCCTTCTATTTACCACTTCTCGCTTCTCACAGAGTTACGGTTACAGACGAACAAGGTCTACTCGCAACAGTTTGGTAAGCCCTACCCAGGGGTCACTGCAGGGTCTTTGTTGGCTCATTTGACTCGTTCTCTAGCGAACTCTCATACTGGTGTGACACTGACAGCACCCTTCATCCACCGGACGAATACTGGAACTTGATATGGTCCCCAAGGAATTAGCGACAGTAGCTCCTCGTACAGGATCAGCAGGGATGACTGACGACGCTTCAAATACCTCTCACTAATCGCCCCTCCAGTCATGTCGATTGAACTCGTTTGTCTGCAACGACCGCACCACCTTGGTGTAGGTCAGACAAGTTGGTATCCCATTCCAAGATCCTAACAAGCTTTTGGGGTGCTTCAAAACACGATGAACGCACAAACCCGATAGTAATTCACTATATGATCGTGGGTCTCCACCATTACGCTTGCCGTCTTATATGATTTGAAGGGAGATAGTTTGAGACGCTGGGTGCAGTAAGGCTGAAACTCAAACACCCACCATCGCATCAATACTGTGGAAGGTGTCCCTCCATAAAAGTGAACGGTCCAAATGTTTACACTTCGAGAGAACAAACACGGGGTCAATCTGACCTACTCATTCTAATCTTTCTCTCACGCTCCGGATGTACGCCTGGTCGCTTTGCTCTGAAGTGTCGATGAGCAAAGATAACATCCCGCGAGAACGGCATCCTGTTGAATCCTCGAATCCCCCTCTTAATAGGACCTTCCAGCTATCGGAGAAGCAAATCAACTTCTTGCTTCATGCGATGCGTGATTTGAATCCTGTTGCCGCCGACGCTGAGGCACAGATAAGAAATCGTGTCCTCGAGATTCAGAGCAGGTGTGTTATCCCGCTCTTGCACTCCAATTCGCGCCAAGTGTTGCCTACCTTTGATTGCTTCCCAGAGCATAGTGTGTCTTGACGACTTGTAGGATGGCTTTCATATCTGACGTTTCATTTTTTTGCAGTGAGGTCTATCCCTATCCGTGCATTCGCAGCCTTCGCCATGTCTCTCCTCTCATGTCTGAAAACGACGCGTTCGCTCACATTCTGAGAGCTGGTCAAAGTGCCGGACAAGTCAACTCACCGCTGCTCCTTGACATTGGCTGTTGTAGTTAGTCATTCTCCCACTCTTTTGGGTCTGTCCGACACAACTGATCTATGGACAGTGGGAACGGACCTGCGTCATCTTGTTCAGTCTGGATACCCTTCCACGTCTGTAATCGGATGTGACCTACGACGGGACTTTATCGATCTGGGTCACGCACTCTATGCTGATCGCGACACTTGTTCGATCCCCTTCCTTGTTGGAGACATCTTCGACATTACTCCGTACCCGTTCCCTCAAACGGCGGACAAGGTGGGACCGTCCCCCAAAGATGTGCGGAGTCTCAACGAGCTTCGTGGACGGGTCAAATACATCTATGCTGGCGCACTGTTTCATTTATTTGACGAGGGGATGCAAGAGACGATTGCGCGGTGTCTCGCGACGTTACTGGACGTGAGGAGAGAAAGCGGTCCAGCGGTGGTTTTCGGTAGGCATGTAGCCAAAGCAGAGGAAGGTGACTTTAGTGACATGTTATGGCGGTACGTTGAATAACACATGTCTTTGCGTCACTGTCATTCAATGATCCACCAGAAGTAGGGGACGGTATGCACATTCGCCGGAGTCTTGGACAGAGCTATGGAATGGGGTGCTAAGCGCAGGGGATATGCCTGTGCGCGTGAACACGGAATGGAGCTTGAATAGCAGGAGAACGTGGTATGGTCCGAGTCCGATTCCGGGAACAGAGACGATGGTTTGGAGTATTTGGGTGGGATGATCGTTTAAGATTGTGAGCTAGGGTGTTCGTTCCACGTCTGGATAAATTCGGGCCTGGTCCCTCGGTAATGATAATGAGCGACCTAACCCATGCGTCAAGAATGCGCGCACCGACGGTCAGCGAGAGGACAGAGTCGCGTTACCAGAAAACTGATCGAAATAATTACTTGACTGCGCGCAGACAGACAACATAGCTGGTAGGGCTTACCAAACTCTTACGAGTAGACCTTGTTCGTCTGTAACCGCAACTCTGTGAGAAGCGAGAAGTGGTAAATAGAAGGAGTCGTGTGACTCCCAGGTCCGTAAGTTCCAGGAGAGAAAGACTACTCCACTGCCATGGGCAACCATAGTTTATATAGGGCTCGGTAGCTGGAATAGTCGCGTTGTGGAGATCAATTGAATCCTATCATATGTTCCTTTTCGGCGTTAGTTCGTCTTCCCCACGCTTTTACAGGGCAAGCAGTGATTCACAGTTCTCCGACAACACTCAGCGTTAATCATACTAGTCTTCGAACACCTTGGCTCACAATCTTGCACGATCACCCAGACACTCCAAACCATCGTCTCTGTTCCCGGAATCGGACTCGGACCATACCACGTTCTCCTGCTATCCGGGTTCCATTCCGTGTTCATGCGCACAGGCATACCCCCTGCGCTCGGCACCCTGTTCCATAGCTCTGTCCAAGACTCTGGCGAATGCGCATGCCTTCCCCTACTTCTGGTGGACCATTGAATGACAGTTACACAAAGAAGACATTATGTTCTTCAACGTACTGCTATATTATATAGATGGCGCCTCGGACGTGCCATGTCAGGCGCAGGACAACGAGCTCCTGCCTGTACACCGTCCAACTTGTCTCTACTGTTTTTGCGCCTATGCACCCCAACGAGATTATCCCCTTTCTACCCTATACATCCAATGGAGCTAATATTATCAGTGATTTCGTTCTTGACTGACTGGGTCGACAGAGGTGAGCAACCACCTCACACGCTATTCAACGCCTCTCTCAGTAATGTGTTTTTTTCGGTAAAACCAGAATTGAGGCATTTTGCTGCCGCGAAGCGGGTGGTTCACAACATGGAGAATCATCACATGCAGATAATCACGCCCCACTGTGGGGCCGTGATATGAGATAAACGAGTGACAAACGACCCTTCTGGCGATGGGAATGGACGTGTAGTGTGAATGGAAGGTGAGAACAGTGTAGAGTCTCTGGATTGCTCTCCTTCGACGATGGGGACGAGTGCTGTCATCGCGTGAAGCCCCGGGGCTCATGCTCATCCTGGGCACGTCTTTAAAATACCTCGCTGTAGTCATCCAGAAGACCGCGAATAACCCAACTAGGGTTAGTGAGTCCGTTAAAAAATAATACTCATCTTGCCCGAGTATCCTTTCATCCTTCAAATTTCCTGTGCTGAGATCCAAGGAGTGAACGGAATACTGGCCAAGGTCAATGAACTCGACATCGGGAGAAAGCTGTCTCAAAAGTGCTCTGGTATTGCCCCAGGCATTCCGGGAGGTTCTCCCAGGATGCTTGGGGTAGTCCCAGTGTCGGGCTGTGACATCCAAATCAACTGTAGATAGTAATGATATTATATATGTCAAGATGGTAAGAGAATGGAGGTCTTATCTCAGCCGTGGCAATACGGACTGAGGAGAGAGAAGAAAAGAGCGAGGAAATTTTTACTGGCTAGTCCTTGGTCACGTGTACCATGCAAATGCTAGACAACAAGAGCAAGAGCGGAATTGAGCTGTACAAATTAGTCCAGAGTGATTTTGCCTATCTTATGTTACCAACACATCCCCTCAGTGAGATACAAATGAGAATGCTAAGCAATGCTGATGAAAGGCTGTCTCCAGCTATCTCTTGGGGATGCAGGAAAGAGGTTGCACACTAATGAGTGGATGTCATGGGATATGTCAGAGTCAGAGATGTGGGTAAAAGCACACAGCAGAAGGAGATGTTATGATTGGTCCATTTATTTTCCCTTTCTTTCATTTTAGCTTCAGACTTTGCACATCCTTGACACATCCTTGTTTCATTCTGGAATATTTAGACTTTCTTTGTTCCAGAACTTCTTGCTCAGTCAGTGGATATTACTCATAGTTCACTTCCATTGCATTTCATCCATTTTCACATGAATCACTTAGTCACCTTGGTCATTAGTCCTAACTCATTCAATTGAGTCTGAACCTTATCCCAGTAGTATAGGTAGCATACTCCATCTTTTATGTTTTTTATGCTACTTTTGCCTTATTTCACCTTGTTTCTCTTAAAACATTGCTGGAACTCTAAGTCCCACTTGCAACCCTTGTTGGCAAGCACTCTCTTTGTCCTTAACTAGTCCAGCATCCTAGTTTCATCCCCAACCTTCACTGAGGGACCACAGTACTGTCTTTGTGTTTGCACCATTACTATTATGTACCAACCCAAGATGTCTTCTAATAACCAATGTGAACTGGAGAGTAACAGGGATCAACAACAATGATGAGAGGGCTTTTTAGCTAGATGCTCCAGAACTAGGCAAAAGAAGGGAACTAAGCCTAGGCCCAGACTAGGTGTTTTGCATCCAAAGAGTGTACTCCTAAACCAACCAACACTGGTGAGTGGACAGGGATAACAACAATAATGAGTGGGCTTTTAAGACTAGAGCCCCAAACTAGGCAAAGGAGAGTAATAAGCCTTGACCCATATAGAGTATGAGCCACACTGTAAGAAGACTAGGCTTGTGGCACTAGTAACAGAAGTGGTTAAAACTGAGTTGCTCCAAGTTTTTTCCTATCCCTTATATATTATGGACAGATGTGCACAGACCATGTACAGAAAAGGTAACTACCATCTATGGATCAATGGCAGTAAGTACACAGAGCTGATAAATAAAGAAGCATAGGGTAAAGGGTAGGAGTGAGGCAGTGGCCTTGTAGATCAGGAATATAGAAGAGTATCACACTATAAGGATGTGGGAGAATGGAAAGAAAGTGTACTCATAAAGGTGAATATGAATGTGGCCAGGCTACCATGAGGCTGAGAAGATCACCATCTAGATCTCTGCCACAGATTGATCCTAATCTAGATCCATTAGATCAGATATCATCATAATCAATCTAGATCCCATCTGAAATCTATCACATCATGTGACCAATACTTATATATGGGGAATACTCTGATAAGAACCAAATCTAAACCTAGAGTTATCCTTGTTTTGGCATGTGAGTCTCATGATCACATGATAAGATCATCAGTGTTTTGCTGAGCACATAACACTAGACATAAGCCACATCTGTAAGAGAATCAAAGTAGTTAAGACAGTGGTAATAGAAGTGATTAAGATTGGATTGCCCTGAGTCTCTCTCTATTCCTTATATATTAGCAGCAGTGGTGCACAGACCAAGTACAGGAATGGTAACTACTATTTATAAACCAATAGCAGTAAGTATGCATGCTAATAAATAGAAAAGCATAGAGCAGAGGGTGGAAGTGAGCCAGTGGCCTTACAAATCAAGAGATAAGGAAGAGAAGCATAGAAATGGAAGTACATAGCAAAGGCAGATATGAATATGGCCAGGAGGCCATAAGGCTAAAGAGATCTCCATCTGGATCTCTGCCACAGATCAATTCTAATCTAGATCTGTTAGATTAGATATTATTGGCATCAATCTAGATTTCATTTGAGATCTGCCACATTACATGACCAATACTTATATATGGGGAATAATGAAACAGGTAACTACCCATCTTGCCTTGATACTTGAGCTACCTTGGCAAATGCTTCTAAACTTGTCCTGGAAACTGGTAGGGCTTTTTAGCTAGTGGCCTCTAACTAGATAAATAAGAGAAGAATGAGACCACTACTCTTATATAAACCAGAAGCCAGCAGGAAGTATCTTATTCTATATAACCAGCTAAAAGGTCAAGAGAGCAAGACTGGGGAAATCCCAGCTTGTATCCCCTGCCTTATATATTGCCAAAGTCTGCACACAGATCAAGTACAGGAGACCTACTCTAAGATCTACTATCTATGTACACCAATAGTAGTAACTGCTCAGCTAATATATAAAGAATGGAAAGGCATGGAGTGGGAATAAGGAGTGAGGCAGTGGCCTTATGGATCAAGGGATAAGAATAGAATAGAAGACCACATCATAAGGATGTGGGAGAATGGAAGAGAAGACACACAGGATCAGAGATATAAAAGAGGCATAATAGTAGCAAGGCCAAGAAAATCTATCTGGATCTTTGCCACAGATGCAGATCCTAATCTAGATTCTAAGATCAAATATTCTAAGATAAAGGACTTAGCCTTAGCCTAGGGTTATCCTTTTAAGGCTACTTATTTGTATGATTATTGCTCCAGGTCACATGACTATGCAACCATTTACATTGCATGCTCTAAAGTTCCCATAGTCATATGCTTGAGATTGTCATATTCACTAGATATATAATAAATACTCTAAAGAAATCAAATCTATGTCTAGGGTTAATCTTGTTTAGGCAAGTCTATCTCATGATCATGTGACAAGATTGTCAGTGTTCTGTTAAGCACATAATAATTACCTAGTTGTTAGGCTAATTCTTGTCAAGCCTTCTTTTATCTCTAGTCTATAAGATTTATGCTAGTTTCTATCTGGACATAGTATAACAGGAGATGTCTTGGCACATAGTAAGCTGTGATCCTGGTGAGTAGGAGAGATGATGATGCAAAGTGGTAAAATTGTTATGTCCAATATTATGCATCACACCAGGTGCTTTTCTAATACAGTGTAGACTGGTATGTAACAGCAATCAATCACAAGAGGGCTTTTGAACTAGTAGCCCCTAACTAGGCTTTGAGTCAAGACAAAGGAATAAGAGAACTTTAGCTTGGAGGCTGCAAGTTGTTGCATATCAGAGTAAGGGAAAGAAGAAGAAGGGAAGTTATAACAAGTGGTCAAGATTGGGAAAACCCCAAGTCTCTCCCATCCTGTATATATATTCACTAGGGGCATAGCCCCACTACAGGAGGACTAATACTTCTATTTATGTGCATCAATGGCAGTAAGTACTCTTGCCTGATAAATAAGGAAAGCATGGGGTGTAAGGTAGAGTAAGGCAGTGGCCTTATGGATCAAGGAATATAGAAGAGAAACCATATCATAAGAATGTGGGAGAATGGAAGGAAAGATGCAGTAATAGTGGATATAAATAAGGCCTGGCAACCATAAGGCCAAGGAGATCCCATCTGGATCTCTGCCATAAATCAGATTCTAATCTAGATCTGTTAGATCAGATATTATTGGAGTAGATCTAGATCTCATTTTGAAATCTGCCATATCACATGACTATTACCATGTATTGGGAAATACTCTGATAATAAATCAAACCTTTGCCTAGGGTTAACCTTGTTTAGGAAAGTGAGTCCCACAATCATGTGACAAGACTGTTAGTATTCTGCTAAGTGCATAATATCCAAGATATAGAAGAAGAAGAGACTTACTGGAATTACTTGCAGATTAGGGAAAGTATATATTGCAGGAGCATGCAGTAGAGATTTGGCATGCTTGGAAGTATGGGTAAATGTTTGAGCATGCTTGCAAAAGAGAATAAAAAAGGTTTTACTGGCCCAGCACTTTTTGATCTTATAATATCAAATAAAATGTTGCAGGGTGGATATTTTGAGGTTAATTCTATGTATGTCTGTTAAACTCTGGATGCACTCTGCATCTACTCCAGGACACTTCAGAGTAATAATCAAATGGGACCTAATTTTACCTTATATGATGTGCCTTTGCACTAGTTCTTGTGCTCTAAATTTTAAAGGGGTTGAAAAGGAAATTGGAGAGTTAGAGTAAGCTGTAGAGACTTGAGTGTAGAGATAAAAGATGTAGCACCTGCTCATGAGATTAAGAGAGGATTCAGAATAAAAGAAGAAAGTGCTGAGTTCTATTAATATTTAAACTGAAATATAAGATGCAAAGCTATTGGAAGGTTAAGCTCAGAGGATTTTGCTAAAATACAAGGGATATCAGTTTCATATGGACAGGGACTAATAGTTCCCTAATAGGCTAGCCTAAAACACAAGGGATCTTGTAGATACTTAGTAGAGAATAACACTAAATAATGAAGTGTTTTATTTTAGTTTCATATGAATGAGGACTAAGATGTGGCACAGCAGTGTTTGTACTCAAAAATGGTTGCCATGATTATGTAAGAAGTGGTTGGCACATATTTTGAATGTGAAACAGAAATACTAAGTATAAAATGCATTGACTAATACATTGCTAACTTCTACCATATACTAGAGTGCTTAGTTGCTCCTGGGTAAATGCTTGCTCTACTAGGCTCTTGACTAGGGCTTTTGGGCTAGTGGTTCTGAACTAGGCAAATAATGGGATGTGCCATTGGCACTTTACCTAAGGCAGCAACTGCTATATAAAGGATTAGGCCTTATCTGGCTATATAAGTATATAAAGAATCAAGTAAGCAGGACTGGGAAAATCCAGGCTTGTACTCTCAACCTTATATATTGTTGGGACTTATGCACAGACTATGCATATTATGCCTACCCTGAACTACTACTATTCAGGGGCACCAATAGTAGTAAGTGCACAACTATTAAATAGGAGAGGAAAGAACATGGAGTGGATATAAAGAAATAAGGCAGTGGTTTTGTGTATTAAGGGAATAAAGAAGAAGAAAAGCCATATCATGAGAATTTGGGAGAATGGAAAGGAAGCACATAGCAAAGATAAAAATAAAGGTAATATGGTCAAGGAGATTTATTGAATCTTTGCCACAGATCAGATCCTCTATTTGAATTAGATCCAGATGTTATTGGTATTTTCAATCTAAGATCTCAGATAAGATCCAGCCATAATCTATGGTTCTATTACAGGTGCAGGAAATACTCTAAATAGAATTTAACCTTAGCCTAGAGTTATATCTTATTAAATAGCTTGTTTGCATGATTATGTGCTTAGTGGTCTTATAATTGAAACTACTTTGCTTCATATGCTCTAAGTTTTCACAGTCACATGCTGCTAACCATTGTGTTTGCTAGGCATATAACAGAGTAGAGTAAGAAAAAAGAGAAAGAAAGAAGAAAAATATAAATTTATTGTAAAATTGACCAGCATGCTTTAGCTTTACATTTATGGCAATAATTACATAAGCTTAGAGTATACACTTAGTACCTTTTTCTAGTTTATGTTCCTTAGTAGCTTGATATCTACTAAGGATAAGTCCTATTTTTATAGACATTTTACTGTACTAAACTACCATAGTTCTTATAGATAGTTATTCTAATATAGTAGCTTGACATCTACTGAGGTTCTCATAGTTTACTTAACCTCTGCACAACATACCTTTCAACAAAAGTAACATGAATTTCAGCAAAAGCTATAGTACTTATATATTAGAGGAGCAGATTATCTAAGGAGAAAAGGAAATAAGATAGAGGTTGTCTTAGAAGTGAAGGCAGGTACCAATATATCCTGGATATAAATGGAGATGTCAGATATGACACTAACAATATCATATCAAGATAAAACTAAAGGATAATAGGAATAGATAAGAAGGAAACAAGGAACAGGAACAAGAAGAAAGAATAGAATAACTATGGAGTATATTGGAATGGTATGAAGTTAACATATGAAGTAGTAAGTATCATTACATAGCAAGTGTTATGCTAGGCTCAGGTAGGGACTAACATTGATTTTATGGCTGGGGCTAAGGGAAAGGCTCAATAATGGTCAGCCTAGATGCTATATGATGGTGCAAATGTGGGACAGCACCATAGTTTCTTAGTAAAGGTTTGGGACAAGTGTGTTACAAACTCACCGCTTTTAGCCCCTATTTCTTATCTCTACTTATTCAAATTACTCTTAGTTTGGCCAGCATCTGTTACTTCATGCCCTTATCCCTTATTTAGTATTATGTTAACCACCTTATATATGTTTCATGGTTGGCAATATATAAGGGCAAGGGCATAGACTGGGTTTTCCCAGTCTAGAGCACTTGTTCTTTTGTTGGCATTTCTTCTCTGTGGGCATCCCTTAAGGTAGCCATCTTTTTTAAGATGGTTCCATAACAATGAGACAATAATGTAGGACTTGTTAAGGGCATGAAGAGGTGCTTGCTGACAAAGGATCACAAGCAGGACTCCCTTGGTAAGGGTAAAGACAAGGGTTCAGATAATGCTTGGAGAGAGCAAAGTTGAATAAGGCAGAAGTAGTATAAGAAACATGGGAAAAGAGATACACTACTTATGTAGAGTAAACTAAGATTCAGACTCAGTTGAATGAGTCAGTGAATATAACTAAAGCTTAGTAAATGATCTGTGTGGAAACAAATGGAATGTAAAGGAAGTGGACTATAAGTAATATCCACTAACTAAAAAAAAGTTCTGGAATCAAAAAAGTCTGAAGATTCCAAAATACAACAAGAAAGCATTAAAGATGTGAAAAATCTGAAGCTAAAATGAGAGAAAAGAAAAAGAATAAATCAATTATAATAGCAAGAAACAAAGGCAAAGAAAACTAGAATGCATAGTTTTCTACATATAAAAGCAACCAGAGTTGCATCAGAGATAGAATGGAGCTGGCTCAGTGGCATAAGATATGACAATGTGTTATGCATCCCAAGAGTGCCTTTCTAAATCAATGTGGATGAGTAAGTAACAGGAATCAACAACAATAACAAGTGGGCTTTTATACTAGAGCCCCTAACTAGGCAAAGAAAGGATGAGCCTTAATCCAGACCAGGCAATGAGCCACACCTGCATGAAGACTAAAGTCAAGAGGCCATAGTAACAGAAGTGATTAAGACTGGGTTGCCCCAATCTCTCCCTACTCCTTATATATTAGCAATAGATGCACAAAGACCAAGTACAGGAATAATAGCTACTATCTATGAACCAATAGCAGTAAGTACACAGAGCTAATAAATAAAAAAGCATAGGGTGAAGGGTAGGAATAAGGCAATGGCCTTGTGAATCAAGAAAGAGAGAAAAGGATACCATACCATGAGAATATGGGAGAATGGAAAGAAAGCATATAGCAAAGGCAGATATAAATGTGGCCAGGCAGTTATAAGGCCAACAAGATCTTTATCTGGATTTCTGCCATAGATTTATTTTAATCTAGATCCATTAGATCAGATATTATCATAATCAATCTAGATCTCATCTAAGATCTGCCATATTATGTGACCAATACTTAAATATGGGGGAAACTCTGAATAGAACCAAACCCAAACCTAGGGTTATCCTTGTTTTGGCAAAGAAGTCTCGTGATCATGTGACAAGATCATCAGTGTTCTGCTGAGTACATAACACAATGTTCCCTGCTCTTTAAGGAACTGAGTATTATCCTTATTTATGGCTCTTTCAAGTAACTTGAGGAAAAGTTGGTGGGCTAGAAGATGCATGCCTTCTTTGGCATAATAGGTAAAAATATGTGTGCCCAGCAGTGGATTATTCATAAGAAGATGATTTTTAGGCACTATAACAGAATCTGTGATGCCCTTTCACTTTTCTCAGTTAATGTCCATGCCTTGCTGGGCTAACTTGATATAGGAACTATGTGGGTTGAATGCTATCATTTCTTGCTTGTCCTTTATGTGAATAAGTTGCTGTATAAGATATAAAGGCCAGAAATAAGTGTTAAAATTTCTTCTTCCTTTTCTTTTACTTTGTTTATTTTTTAGTGGCTCAAAAAACTGTCCCAATATTTGCTGTTTTACACTAAATGCAATGGCTAATAATAACTACTTATTATCATGCTAGGCTATAAGTGTATGAAATGCAGTACTTGCTCTTGGCTTTCTATTGGTCCAATAATCATAGCATTTGATTATGTTTTAGTAATATGTCAACCATATCAAAATGACAACTCATTGAGACAGTTTTTTAACTTTGAATTACCCCTACATATATTGGACCCTAAAGTGCCATAAGATGATTATATATCTTAGGCAAGTAATACAGTGACTTTAAAAACTGTTATGTTAGATCCGGGTAGGGGCTAGCATAGACCTTGCTGGTGAGAATCAAGGGATGGACTAGACAAAGGGGTTAGTCCTGAGTGATGAGTGATGGTGACAAATGCAGGGTTGTGCTGAAGTCAGATGCTAGAATGACTTGTACTTGATACTGGAGACTGCCAGGACAGAACAAGGATGGATTCTGAGTACTAGGTATAGGGACTAGGAATATGTGAGAGATTGCAAGATAGAAGTAGTGTAGAGAGAGAGGGATGAAGGAATATGCTACTTTATAGTACAGTGAGTAAGGTTCAGACTCAGTTGAATGAGTCATGGTTGGTAATAATAATGATGAGGCACTGAGTAAGTGATCCATGTGGAAACAGATGGAATGCAATGGAAATGGATGTTTATGAAGGAGTGCTGAGTCAGAAAAGAAAAGAAAAGAACAATAAAGCGGTCAAACCCTGGTTTGAACATGGAAAGTCTGAAGCTATGATAGATGAAGGCAAAAAGTAAAGAATTGTAACAAAAACTGGCCCAATATCTAACCCCAATCTGGTGCATGAAGCACACCACAATCACATGAATAAATGACACTTTACTTTGGTGGAATGTATTGTAGTAGAAACCCTTGGCTACAACTTTGCTCCATACATTATGTGATTCTGATCAGATGCCACCATGATATGATCATTACAAGATGAATACCTTATTGGGCCAGTTTATGTACTTTTAATTTGAAAGTTGAAATCTCTATCACATCAAGCTATATTTGTCATTGCAAACAAAGATACATATGTAAACAGTATGTCTAAGTTTCAAAATACTCCTGTGTATCCTTATTGTCTACTTTCATTATTATACAATTTCTTACTATTTTGGTTTTCAAAACTATTAATCTATTTCTTGGCCAACTGCTTCTATAAGCTATCCTAGAGGCTTCTACTTTAGGTTTGGTTTCTCTTTTATTCTTGTTACTTCCATTATTGTTGTTTATTTTACTATAGCTACTTGTATTGGCTTGTGTACTATAAATATAATAGAGTATATAGGTGGTTCAATTTTTTTTATAGATTTGATTACTTGTAAGATTTGCCTTTCTTGGCTGCTTAGAGTGATTTCTTGGATCTCAAACCTTTCTGAGTCTGCCTTTGCCCTTGCTCAGCCCAGTTTAGAGTTTTTGCAGTGTTCTGTTTTTATTGTTCTCCTTGCTCTTATTGTCCTGCCAAGATTATAATACTCACAACTAATCAAAAGGCTATTATTTTTGTTTAACTTGATGCTGGCCACTTAGCTCATATTATTGCCATCCAGCTTGATGTTGGATATGCTACTATATTAAGGCTATGTTTTCAAGAGTACCCAGACCTTTAGAAGTTCACTAGTGGTTATTTATCCAAGCTTTCTTCTATCAATATTTACCATGCTATTTATCTTATCTCCTTTCATAGAGCAGAGAATGCTGTTCAAGTGATCAAAGCACTCTCTGATTTCACCAATCAACTTCTTCATCCCAACACTATTTACTGGCACTTGAAAAAAAGTGGCATGAAAGCTATTTCTAAGCTAAAATAACCTCTTTTTTTAAATCAAAACATTACAAAGTCCAGTTAGACTTTAAACATGCTCACAAGAACTGGACTATAGAGGATTAAAAGAAGTTAATATGGTCTAATGAGACCAAAATCAATCATCTGGTGTTATAATGCATATTTTTCTTTTATGCTATTTTTTACCCCTTTGCATTTTCCTTGTATTTTTCACATAGTTATATCATGTGACTCTATTACCCCTTTACCTTGTTACCTATTTACCACTTTACTATTTCACATTTTCACCTTTTACCACTTCACATTTCACTAGATCTAGGCTAGTCTAGCCCATAATCTTATATCACCTGTATTTCTCATGTATTTCTAGACTTTCACTCTCTTTCTGCCATTGGGCAGCTTACTATATACTACTGTAGGGCAGAGCATACTCTCCTGGTCCATGCTCAAGATGCAATAGTATGAAAGGGGTACAAGTCCAAGCTTGATTTCTTTAGTCTTGTGTACTTGAACCTCTAAGGTTTTTACAAGTTCCTTGACTCAATTCTTCTTGCCTAGTTCTTCTTGCCTCTAGTTCAAAGGTTAGGCTTTAGCAGTAGTCTTTAGCAGCAGTAGAGCACATATCAAGGACCTAGATATAGTTGCTCAAGATCTTTTTGTGTAATACCTAAAATCAGATGGAAAAAAATATTATGAAAAAAGCCAGGTGGGTAGCTCAGTAATAGGCTGGTGAAGAATATCATTAAGCATGATAAAGGCTCTATGATGATTTGAAGCTATATAACTTGGGAGGGAATTAGCTATGCTATCAAAATAGATGGTAGAATAGTAGAATAGATAGTAATCTTTATTTTCAAATTTTGAAGGTGTTATGGCTCAGCCTAACACAGTGGTCTCACGTGACCATGGGAACTGTAGAGCACGAGATGCGCTGGTCACATGATCAGTTGCACATGACCATGCAAACGAGTTGCCATATAAGGCAAACCCTAGGCTAAGGTCTAAGTCCATTCCCTTATATCAGAGTATTTCTTTAAGCACAATAACAGTCATATGATGTGGCAGATCTCTAGATGAGATCTGGATCTATCCAATGATATCTGATCTTATGATCTATATTAGGATCTGATCTGTGGCAGAGATCCAGATGGGATCTCCTTGGTCACCAGGCAGCCACACCTCCTCAGGGATTGATGCTTCTCTTCCATTCCCCTTCTCTTGATCCATGAGGCCACTGCCTCACTCCTACCTCATGCCCCATGCATTCCTACTATATCTATTTAGAGGCAGGAGCTACTTATGCTATTGGTGTCCACAAATAGCACACATTAGAGTAGACCCTTTGTACATGGTCTGTGCACCATGGTTGACAATATATAAGGCAGGGGGTGCAAGCTGGGTTTCCCCAGTCTTGCTCTCTTGCTCTCTAGGCTAGAACCTACAGTGGTAATCTAAGACCTGATCCTAGTGGATTTCTCTTCAGCTCTCGCTTACTGCCTGGCCATCAGGTTTATACAAGAGTTCCTGGCTCCAACTAATGTTGCCTAGTTGTAGCCACTAGAACAAAAGCTACAGAAGGAAGGTCTTAGGAAGGAGCATCCACCAAGGTGTACAAGTATCAAGGACATAGTGGGTAGTTCCCGCTTCAGAAGGATAAACTGCTAGAAACCATGCAGTATCATGGTCTCAATCCTTCTGACACTATCTTTTAGCAGGAAAATAGCCCCAAGCATAGTTGAAAAAAGATCAGGAAGTGGCCAGAAGAACAGGATTTCAGGACTATAATATGGCCTGTATAATCTTCTAACCTTAACTCTATTGAACATATCTGCTGGTACCTCAAAAAAAGACTTGCTAAGTATGAAACCCCTTTGAAGGGTATGGAGAAGTTATGGAATAGAATTTAGATGGAGTGGGAGAGAATACTAGTTGCAGAGTGTTAGAAATTAATTGAAAGAATATCTAGGAGGGTTCAGGTAGTACTTAAGGCAAAGGGAGGCTATACCAAGTACTAATAATATCCTACAAATTAAAAGTATGTAAACTGGTTCAATAAGGTATTCATTTTGAAATGATCATATCTCAGTGATATTTAAATGGAATTACATAATGTATAGAGCAGAGTTGTAGCCAAGGGTTCCCATTACAATACATCCCACCAAAGCAAAGTGTCATTTGTTTATGTGATTGCAGTGCACTTCATGCACTGAATTGGGGCTAGGCATAGTGCTGGTTTTTGAATTCACTGTAAGTATGAAGTAGTAATAAAGTAGCTTAGAGGAGATAAGGTAAAGATCAAGGTAAAATTAACTGAAAATAGGAACAGAGTTAATTGAAATTAAATCAGAAAGGAAGTAAAGGGTTGGAGGAGCTGGTACTAATTGTTATGCTAGGCCCAGGTAGAGTCAGGCATAGACCTTAGAAGAGGGAACTATGAGTGGGGTGAGCTTGATGAAGGGTCAGCTTGTGGCAAGGAATGATGTGACACAAGGATAACACCATCAAGAGTGCTTGAATAAGGTGTTGAGTGACTGCAAGAATGCTAGCTTGCAGGTTTCCAAGTGTTCCCTCTTGTACACTGATGCATGAACTAAGAAGGGATATATATTGCAGAAAGGAAGTAGCCTCTGAGCAACCAAGATATCAATGTATATGAAAGTATGAGGTGGGGAAGGTAGAAGTAGCATAAGGAGAAGAGAGGTAAAGTTTGCTACTTTATATTACAGCTAAGTAAGGTTCAAACTCAGTTGGATGAGTCATGGAGATAATGAATGCTAAGTAAGTAATCTGTGTGAAAATGGATGGAATACAAAAGAAGTATCCTGTGCATAATACTTCATAACTCATGTGAGGGATGCAGATCATGAGTGATACTGGGTGAGTCAGAGAATGTTCTGGAACAAAAGAAGAGGAAGATTCCAGAACAAGAACAAGAAAGCATCTGAGACACATGAATATGAAACACAATGGAAAAAGGAAAAAGATGGGGGAATTATAACACTAATAATGGATGCAAGAACCAGGCATAAGCTGGGTCAGAATTGAATCAGAAGTACAGTGTTACAAACTTATCTTACTTTCACCACTTTAGCCCCTATCTTTGTTATCTTTTTGTCCCAGCACTCTTTTTCCTTATGACCTTACCTCTTATGTAGTGTTATGTTAGCTGCCTTATAAAGGCCTTATAATCAGCAATATATAAGAGCAAGGGTCTAAACTGGAGAATCCAGTTTAGAGCACTTGTTACATAATGGTCCTTTCTCTATGGGCACTCCTCAAGGCTGTTCTCTTTTTTTTTGGGTTTGAGCTCATAACATACAGAATATGATAGCTTCTACCTGCCATCTTTCAGTTTCAGTCTGATATGATTGGACATTGTCTTTTTTAACATCTTCATTCATCTCTTAGATACCTTGGCATCTGCCTTTGCTTTTAAGACAGTTTCTGTCTCATTTTTACTATTCTCTTAGATAGTCTGCTCTCCAAGGTATAAGTACTGTAGTTCTGTATCTTATATCTCAGTTTGAATATTGATGAAAACACTCCCTGTCTTGAATTTATTCCCACTCTGACTGAGCTTACCAGCTTATTCTCTGACCCTCTGATTTACTCTGAAGTATCTCTAGGCCTTAAGAAAATTCCTAAGAAAATTCTAAGGACCTGCTCTTACTATGACTGGGATTGATCCTCTTTATCTTGCCTATCCTTCATATTGAGCCATAAAACTGCTCTTTTTCCCACCTTTAACCACTTTGTAAATTAGAACACTGATTTGTGCAAGGGTGTATCACATAAGGTAAAGCCAAGTTCCATTTAACCCAAGAAAAGCTCTTCTCAATCTTCTGGAAACCTCTGAACTTCCTCAAAAGCCTCTGGAGCTATGTCTTCATCCATAGGTTGAGCCACATCAGTGTGTCCAATCCCAGAGTTTGCTTCTAGAGTTTTTCTTTTCTGTAACTCTAATTCCTAGCAGTATATTGCACCTAGAGATTACCCCCTCCAGCATATTTCTACAGTTTTAGCAGTATGCTTGAACAAGGAGTTCACTTAGCATCTAGAAATCAGAGTTAACAGGTTGATAGCCATTGGATGCTGTTTTGACAGTAAAAGAGTATATCTACTTATTCTTCTTGTTCTGGTGCATTTGAGTACTGGCCAGCCAAAGGATGGCTGAAGCAACCATATCTTGTTGTCTAATAAAGGCATTGAATGCCTTAACAAACTTACTGAATATTCCCATGGTAACCATTGTGTAAACAATGTATATCTTTCTGTAGGTTATTGCCTAGGAAAGAGCAGGGCCCTTTATCATGTATAATAGGGTAAATGCAATTTTCTTTTTGTTAAAGTTGTAGATCATGGTGTTGACAAAGAGATAAAACTGGACTGAGTCCAGCCAAGTTCCACTTTGAAGCAGTTGCCATTAAGGTGCTCAAAGATACTAAAACAGAGCTCCATGGGTTTAGAAAAAGTGGGAAATTAGACATTATAGGGAAAGGAAAAGAAGTCAAGGGAAGGGAAAAAGGAGAGTAGTATCAGGTAAAAGTAGGTTCCCTGTAGATGGTCTGTGTGCAGATCCTGACAATATATAAGGCAGGAAGTGCAAGCTGGGTATTCCCCAGTCTTGCTCTCTTGACCTCTCAGCTAGATCTATAGCAGTGATCTAAGACCTGATCCAAGAAGGATCCCTCTTCAGCTCTCACTTAGCTGTCTAGTCTTTCAGGTTTATACAAGAGCCCAGGGTCTCATCTCAAGGTTGCCTA